>JARHVA010000516.1:1890000-1932500 GCA_037957365.1 Torreya grandis
ATTATCTTTGGTTTTCTTTAGTTCAATCTCTAGCTCTATGATTAATTTATTATACCATTCGTGATCATCATACATTTGATAATAAGTCATATTTCTAAATGTCTTAAACATGGATAGAGTAGTATATTTCTTAATTTTGGGAAATTTTAAAATTATTTGTGTTTAGATAGAAATTATCTCTTTGACTTATATTTGGCAACACTTTTAATTTCCCTTTCACAATAATAATAATAATAAAAATAACAATAACAACAATATATATATATTTTTTAATTTCAAATTTATATTATGTTATCCAATTATATAAATAATCCCTAATAAGGGTATCTTGGATACTTTAGTAAGTAGTATATTCAATTCATACATTTCATTAAGTGAAATTATTTCAAAACATTTGGGGATACTTACTTATTTGCTCAACACCTTAATACTTGTATCATGGGAAAATACTCAAAACCCAATTGATCTGAACTACCCACTAAATAAAAAATAGGTGACCTATCAATAAAAATAAGTAAATTTGAATTATTATAAGTTAACATTGAATTACTAAAATGTAACAAAACTTGGAGTTTGTACTTCAAATATAGTAAGGTTTATGAATTGTATTGCCTCAACAATTAGGTGAGCCTTAAAAATTGAGATACCTTATAATGATAAAAACATAACTTGAATATATTAATTTACTTCTAATTTTATGTCCTCAAATTATCTTTCCTAAATCATTTAAAAATTTTAATCGCTTCGTACCTCAGTTAGATTGATAATTTTCTCCAAGTATTCTACAACATCCATAAAAATATTATATTCTAGGTGGGGGATATGCTTATATATTATGTTATATTTGTACCTTATGGATTCTAAATAGTATTTTAGTCTCTTATTAATATCCTATCTCAAATAATTCACCTTGCTAATCTTTTATATATTTATTTCCTACCCTATAATCTTTAACATGATAAATTGGATAATTAAATGTCATCCTATGGTCATTAGAAATTTGAGTAATATAGAATGGTTCTTATATTTCATGATCAGTGGTATACCAATGGATGATTAATAAGTAATATTCATGATATCTTGTCTCTTAGGTACAAAAATAGATAATATAATTGGAGTTTCAAGTAATCCCTCAATCTTGAGGATTGTACAATTTTAGAACCAATCACTTAACTCTTAAATATAATTTCTCATGGCATAAGAGTAACTAGTGCACTTGACATTTTGAATGTCTCAATGAACTATTGAGATAAGATTATTGGAATTAAGTGGGTATATAGAATAGTTTATATGATCTTACAATACATTACAAATGACATGTTGTGTTTCTTATCCAAGGAGGAATATTGATCGAATAAATAAATATTGGGATCAAATGTAAAACAAATACAATCAACTAAATAATAATAAACCATGTGAAATTTCATATATTTTTTAACACTCTTTGAAATACCTGAAATAATGAACCTATTTAGCTCACCCCAATTGGGAGTATTACATTTTTTTAGAAAATTATGTTATAATGGCCCCTAATTCATGTCCACGTGATTATCTCTACTCCTTCTGAATAACTAGGATTTTAAAACCATGAATTCTGGACTAGAACATTAAAAAAACAAATGGAATAAGACAAGTCTTCATTATTTTTCCATCAATATTAATTATCAAACCATTTATTCAACACATCATAGATATTTTTTTATTATTGGTGAAGAAGGTTTTTGAAAGAGCACCCACCTTTTTACAGTGGACAAAAATATAAAACACTCAAATCCTAATGAAACACATAATAGATATTATGTTTGGAATGTGAAGAAATTATCAATTCTCTGCTAAAACTAAAAACTAGGACAAATAATCTCAATATGTAGTGGAAGGTAAGACTAGAGATGTCATCCACTACCTTTACCAATGGTTGACATAGTTTTTGATTCTTTTCCTTACCATAGTAACACGTAACTGTTATTGGTTTTTGACATCAAAAATAATATTATTTTATAAAATTATATAATGTAAAAGTATTTTATCTATTATGTATCCTCTTATTCATTAGTAAGGTCGTATTCATCATCATTTGATAATCTCAAGTTCCTAAATAAATTACAAAATTCATTATTATTTATCTTATTATACATTCATGGGATTAAAACCATTTCTTTTTATTAATTATTGAAGAATTTTTATGCCTACCATTTTTAATTATCATGAAGATGTAGATGATGCATGGGTATCTAAGACATAAAAGGAAATTTGAATCATCAAAAATATGTAGGAAATTTTATTTGTTTTTAATAAAAATTATTAGGGAAATAAGTTTAACTTAATCAAAGTCCACATCTCAAATTAAATATTTCATGGAGTTTCAATAATTCACATAGGTCATAGGATCAAATGGATAACATTTGAGATCACCTAGTCAAATTCTTATGTCACAAATCTATGTTTATTTAAAAATGGTCACATATATATGTTTTATAGCATTATTTACACTATTAACATGGCCACTAAAATATTTCCAAAGTCTCTAATTATTGTTTCATCCACATGTTGATATATTTAGTCTAATTATGACCATAATCTCCATGTCCTTTAAATAAAAAAACACATGTGTATATATGTTTTAAGGTGGCTACACAAACTATTAAATATTTATGATTAAGTCCTCGAGATAGGTTGACATGTATAAGTAGGCTTAAAATTTAATATAGTGTGTAAATATAGAATCTATAATGTACATGAGACACCATAATGGGTTACTTGTTTAATGGGATGATAGGCAATGAAGGATGTCAAACTTACTCTCATGTTCAATGAATCACATAATTGGTTTCCATTAAGGTGCACTCACATATTGTAAAAATTTCACAAAATGCCTTTTGCCTCAAGTTCCTCCCATAGATTCATAATTGGTATTATTATTTTAAGAGATTGATATTGTGACAAGTGTGATTATAATGACATACCTAGAGGTCAACTAAATGTAGGGACCACATGGACAAATGCATCTAAAGTGACAAGAAAAAGTTAGCACTCCCATGGGATCTGAGTAGACATGATGAATATTTTAAACCAATTTAAATATTTTCATGGGTTTTCAAGGTATTCTCAAATTCATGGAGAATATTTATATCCCATGGTATTGACACCATTGGATAATGCTATGTGGCATGATAATGGGAAACAAAAATCATGGCTCAAATTTTTGTGTAGAGTGTAATAATAATAAAATGTATTTCAATTGGCCATAACATCCACTTGGGATCACCAAATGAGGCATTTTATGTCATTGGAAAACCTTCAATGAGATATTTTAAATAATTATGGCCACACATATATTGATCACTTGTGTGGGTAACTATTCTTAGGTGAAAGATCAAGAGTCCATTTGGTTGATGGTTCAAGTGTCTTATTATTCAATAAGATAGTTATGGGAATGTTAGGGAGTTAGGAAACAAAGGGTTGAAAGAGATCACAACCATAAATTATAAAATTTTCCACAAATAGGAGGATGTTTCCTACAAGTAAGATGAGATTTCATAATATTAAGAGGAAGGTTATTTATTAGAAATATAAAAGGTCTTGACTTAAGGAAGAAAGAAAGGAGCCACATAACAAATAAATGCCAAAATAGAGATTAGAGAGGTCTTATAAAATAAATTTATAGAGTCTGCAACTAAGATCATGATTCTAAATCTAGAGTAGGATAGAGATGGAGAATATAATAGTCAGAGTATAATCACAATCAATGTATATGCCATTAATAATGATTTTAATAGTAAATACTACATGTTATTTTTTCTATGTGATTCTAGATACATAGACAATGGCATCCCTTCACCAAGAACCCCTACTGTGACTATACCAAGTCATATTAAAAGAAGGTCAAAATCCCATTGATAATTTTTTTTTGCATTATTTTGGTATAGAAAAGAGATGTCCTTTTAAAATATAGATAGAATGTGTTGGTTATAAGGTGTCAAGAGATATCTTAAGAATTTAATGCCCAAACTAAAATTTTTAATGATAAAGTGATTTAGATCAAGCTCCCAAATCAACCCTATTAGTTTTGGGATGATAGGGTATTTGCATCCATTCGAAATACAATAGGTAAATTTTGGACTACTGATAAAAATTGATGATAAGGGACACACCACTTTTTCCTAAATTTTGATTTATGTAGACTATTCTAAATATCTACCTACTCAAATACAGCTGAGAGCGGGGGAAAAATGGATGAAGTCCTTAGACTATGAAAGAATCCCATTTAGATGTAAAAGATGTTACAAAATAGGGCATATTTTAAATGATTGTTTGAGATTTAAATTCAAGAAGACGGTATATGAATGATAGTGGAAGTGATAATGAGGGATAAGATTCAGAGATCCCTTTAAAAGTAGATGATGCCAAGTTGAGGAAAAATCAAGAAAGGGGGGATATGGTATTATAAAATAGGACTAATGGAAATGAAGAGTTTAGATCAGATCTATTAACCCAAACTCTATTATAAATATAAGGTGTGTTTGAATTAGAGCAAACACTATATCAAAATAAATCTCTTGAAATCTCTATCCCCATATTTCCAAACCCTGAGGTGGGAAGAGAATGGAAAAATTTTATTAATAAAAATAAAGGAAAAGGCAAAATAGGTTTGAAACATGTAACAATGTCTCTCAGATCTAACAATGAAAATTTCATAGGAAATTCCTAGTTGGTTTCTTTTTATTTCATGTTGGTAAGCAACTAATCTTGAAAATTGTAGCATATCTAGCCAATTTCTTTCTACTCTTTTGTTATTCTTTGGCTATTTTTCATCAGTATTTATTTTTTTACTCAGAATTATGTGGCCTTGATTTTGTGTTTCATTCCTAGTGTAAGGGTCCCTAGTTAAAAATTTATTAAAAAAAAAAAAAAAAAAAAAAAAAAAAAACTGCCCTTTATCCTTAATAAAAAAAATATAGATACCTTATAATCACTTTGAGTTTTTTTCATGTGTGATAAAGCCCTGCAAGAGAATAATACATGTGTCATAAAGTGTGAGACTCTTTTCTTAAGTAATTTATAATTTGTGAAAAATAATCTTGTGTTTTTTTTAAATAAGAAGTCTTGCAAGGGGAGAGAGTTGTGTGAAATATAAACAGAGAATCTTGTTTTAGTGTCGTATGTGTTGTGAAAAATAAACCTACTTATTTTAGATAAAGTTGTGAAATATAAAATGGCATGTGAGAAAGCATATTTATTTTTAAGTGCATGAAAAGGACTAAAATCCTGAATAAATTTATGGAAGGCATTTTTGATTGAAACACATGTTGTGAAAGAGAAGTTTGCTTGTATCTATTATAAGTTATAAGAGAGAAGCATGTGTGTAAAGAACAAATGACTTATCCTATTTATCTATGATATCTTATGATATGGCTCTCCTAACATGTTTTAGGTTGTTTCTTGAAAACTCTTTTAGTGCCAACAAGTGGCATGTGATAAGAAAATTAGAATAACTTCATGAATAAACTCAACATATATGGTTAAATTGATAATTCCATTGGAAATCACGGGTTCTATTATAATATATTCCAACTTATGTGGGATACTGTGGGTCTATAGTTGTAAAAATTATATCTATAGGTTGTTCAGGTAAGCTCCCTTTGAAAATTAATTAATCAAGATAATATTGAGTTTATTCCTAACACTAAGGACCCATAGCTCATTACTAGTTATAATATAATCACCCTATTTCCTATAAGATAATCATTAAAACCCTTGTTCTCAGGGTGAAATACCTAATGCTTCAAATTATCTACTTAGACAAAAAAATCATTTTCAATATATACATTTTAGATAAAGTTATTATCATCTAAGAAAGGCTGGAATATGATCGATCATTACAACATAAATATTTGTTGATTAATATATATTTTTATATTGATTAATACATTACTGAATGGAACTTTATCCTTTCAATTATTCAAGCTTTAGGGTCTAGGTTAAAAATTGTTCAAACTAATAGTATGTTTCTTAGGATGTCAGTGCTTAAATAACCATTAATATCATGTAATCTAAGCATTTTGGTTTGTTCAGATCCATTAGGTAATGTTTCCAACTTAATACTTCATTTAATTTTATGGAAAAAAGGGTTTATTTACCTCCATGTAACTAAACCTTTAGAGGCTTGTTTAAATTAATTACTCTCTATTAATACCAAAACCAATCTCTATATAGACACTTTGTTTGTGATTATTTTCTCACCCTTATTGAAAAAGATACTTTTATCAATAATTCCATTATATTCTTGTAATTTTATAATTATGATATGGATCTTCTATTCAATAGAATAAGACCTAATGTTACAAATAATATAACACTCTAGTCATGAATCAGGTACAAAGTTCAAGTGGTATGAATTTAGCTTCAAGAAAAAATAAAATTCTTTGGAATTTCATTTGTATTTAAGGCATCCCATTAGGCCCTTTTAAATTATGTGGTTTTTATGTTGGATAACATTCTTTTCTAGATCACTAGATTGTTTTATCTAAGGTTCTTGGAGCCACGCATGCTTATTCCTCTTCTTGTTGGTTAGATTTCAAGGCTCCATACGTTAAACATGAACATCATATCAAATAAATTATTTGGACCAACTCTAAAGGATCTAATGGGTTTCAAAATGTTTCATGGGGTATTTGCTACTGACCTATTTATATAGGTGGCCATGGCCTTATATATTTACAACTTTAAAGAACTCCTTTTATGTCAAAATGATATATTATTCTCTTGAAGATAAGAATCAAATTATATTACCTCACCATTAGTGAAGGCAATAATTTTATCTGGATAACATGGAAAGGTATTGGTATTCAATTAGTCTTACTCACTCAAGTTCTTTACAAGATTAAAGGGTGCTTTTTTGGATCAAGGTATCTGTAAATCTTAAAAATTGATCCATGTGATGGATATGGTTTCATAATAGGATTATATATGAATTATCACACCTTTTTGTTGTCTCTATTTCTATATTACTATGTTGTTCTCTTTTCTATGGTTCCCTCGATTAAGAGTCCCAGAGTTTTTAAGAAAGGGATTAAGGTGATTTCATATTTATTTTGATATAGGTCTTGGGATTAGCTATCTTGGCATATCCTATGTGATAATTTCCAACTTTATTACAATGACATTACCTCAATTTTAGTGGTATAAATATCCACCATTGATGAACATATCTACAAAATTAATGTTCAAGCATCGCTACAAGGTAGATTGGCTTGAAGTGGCTTGTTGAAACCCCCTTCAACTAGAAGAAATCCAAAATTAGTTAATAGTTTATCTCCCATATATAAATTCAAGTGTATAATATGATTGATCACTAGAAATTTATGTTTATAAAATGACATGGGGTTGATAGTTTGACAAAACATAAAAAAAAAGTTACTAAGCCTAAATAGTCCCATTTCCTACATTGTATAGGGTATTTTCTTTGTAACATGCTCATCCATTTGATTGTGGATAATACCTTATTACATTCATGTCATCATCTTGATTATTTTAAACATATTTTATGTTTTTTCAAGCATGCTCAGTTATCTCGGAGGTGGATTTATATCATCTTTCAACCATTTCATCCATAATTCTTCCCTTGGAAAATGTTGTTGTCAGGGGACTTGACCATGTTCCTAAAATAATAACAACATATACAACATATATTTTTTTAATCCATAATTTATATCTAAAGGTTATTTTTAAATTACTAAAAAAGAGCAAGTGATCTCAAATGTGATACTACAAATTCAAGTGCAAGCAAAGAAAGTATAGCTAGGGTCTGAGCACTTCCAATTTTTTTTGATCTAATGGGTAAGTTCCAGTTATGGTCACCTTCTCAATTACATGTAATTAGATCTCATGGTAGACACCATCCATGTAGGTAGTGCGAAACTGGTTCATCACATTTTTGACATCCCTAACTAGTGTGTAACTCTCATGTATAAAAAAATAGAAGGCATGAGAATTAAATTATTATTTATCATAAGGTCACTATAAATAAGAAGAACAAATATAGCATAAAAAGTAACAATAACCATATGCCTAATAAAGCCTTATGGTGAATCCTAAAAAAATTAATTAAGTCATGGAAATAGTGAAATCCTATCAAACTAGAATTATGTGAGTATAATATTATGTGTTATAGGGTTATTAACAAACTATTATAACAACCACCCTTAATGACCAAGCATAATGTGTTTCTCATTATTATAATAAAATGATTAACTCCATACTTAAACTTAGCCAATGTGTAGTTCCAATTTACCACTAAGAAATGTATCCAAATGTCATTGTTCTCACCAATCCATCTTATCGAAGTACATGGGTAATGAGCTACTACATCTACCAAGTATAGTTGGAAATAGTGTCAAATATTGGGTTCATTTTATTCTGTTGGTCCCTAAATTGTTTTCATGTATTAAATGTGTCATGCTTTACATATTTTTATGTTAGATTGATCATTTATAATAATAAAAAGTAATATACGTCAATACTAAAAATCATATCATACCCTCTAAGGGATATTTCTATGTCAACCTATTGAAAACCCAATTCCTATTATTTTCCATTGTTGAATAATTCTAGGACTTTTAATGTTCACAACACTCTTATTTTCTTATTGTGTGCTCCTTTAGATTTCATAAAACATCATGGAAAACTTCCATTTACGTTTGAATTTCATCTTTGAATTTTTTCCTTGGTTTTAATACATGTGGAACATTAATAAGATAAAAAATTGACTATTCTTCACCTTGCACCTTTTATTTGACATTGTATATTTCCCTTTAATTAATGAAATTCATCTTTATATACAAATTTCATCATGGTAAGGTACCACTTTAGCCACTTATGTTTCATTTTTATGAAGAGTGAGAAACACTCTCTTCACAAGTAGAGTCTACCCTAGAACTTGATTTTTTATTTTTTTTTCCTTTTGATCCATATTCAAATTTAGTACCAGACCTTATTACTAATTCATCATAAATAGGTAGACATATAATACTATAATGTACTTTATAAACTATGATAACATCTTTGCTCATAATAAAGTTTTATGCATATACTTATAGTAGTTCGTATGCATCTCTTTGCTAAACATAACCACCAATCATGTATCCTTTACCTAATATACAAGCAGTGGATCCAAGAACCCTAAAATTACTTACATCAAGTGTTTTAACAAACTATGATTCTTATAGTGTTAGTTTATATAAGATATGTGTGGGACTTCAATTGAGAGTGTATAGAGTTGTATTCATAGCTTCTGCCTAGAATTGATATGTTACATTTTGGCTATCCACCATACATCATGTCATGTTCAATACTATCCTATTATACCTTGCCATGACCTCATTATGTTGTCTAAAATATTCCCTATGTATATATTATTTCTTGGAGAACACCCAAAGATAAACACATCCTTATTAATTTATCTAATATCATTTACATGTTTAACTTCATATTTCTCTACCATATCTTTCATAGAAACAAAGTTAGAGAAACACTATGACTTTATATGGATAAACAACTCACATTTTCATAGAATAGTCATATACAATCAATAAGTGATATAAATCTTAGGATATAGAATGTGTTCGCATTAGACCACGAAAACCCACATGTATTAAATCCAATGTTGCTTTGGATTTATGTTCCTTACCAATGTTGAATGAATGTATAAAATATTTATGAATTTCACATCATGAACATGCATTATGAATCTTTTGAATAGAGAAAATTCCATTCACCCTGTTAGTTTTACTTAATGTATTCAAATATTGATAACCAAGGTGACCATGCATTTTATGCCAAAGATCAATAATGATTTCAACCATTGGTATTACATGCTCTTTTTTTGTTATGGCCTTACCACTTTATACAATCATTTTTTATAAACACAAATAAAAATGATTTTATTTTCATGAAGATTACTAAACATGCATTTGAGTCTTTTAAACTCCACACAAAGGTTGGTTTGTCAGTGGTTTCATTTATGGAAAATATATTATTGTTTATATCAAGCATAAACTAGACATTCATGAAAGTTTAAGCAATACAATTATTCCATGCAATACTAACATCACCACATCCTCTAATATAATGAACTCAACCATCACCTAAGAAAATTGATTATTTTCAACTATCATCTTTTAAAACCAAAAAATCATAATACCTTTTTGAAATATGTAGTTTCATGAATCACCTAAGTCAAATAAAAAAATTTAAAGAAGGGGTAAAAACTTTATTAATAAAAAAAACATAATACAACACGGCAACACCATAGAAAACCTCTAAAAATGGAGAAAAATAAGAAAGACTACAAAACCCACCAACTACAACCGTCACTCTCCATCCCCATATCTGTCCTCTCTAAGAATTTGCTCCAGCCTCTGACACACCTCATTAGGCAACAATGCCCACTCGTCCACCTTTAGGCCATCAATTTCCTCTAAAGCCCACTTCGCTAGGCAATCTACCACCACTTTCCATTCCCTAGGAACGTACGCAAAAGACATGGACTCCATAAGCGCACTAACTTGTAATATTTACTGCACTATCAAGGATAGTTGTGAGCTCACATCGGTAATCTTCCTTTCCAAGAGCATGTTGATCAGAATTTGTGAGTCAGCTTCGCATTGCACCCTTTGCTAGCCTAACTCATAAGCTCTCCTCAAGGCATATAGAATAGCAAGTCCCTCCATCTTGTTAACCGTATGATCCCCCATATAGGCCAAAAAAATAAAAACAATGGATCTGGAGGAGTCTCTACCCATCCCCCTATCCTGGTCGGGCCAAGATTACCTCTGGAAGAACCGTCAGTATTAATTTTTAAAAAGCCTTTAGGGGGTGGCGACCACTTCCCATTCCTTTAAATTTTTTGCTTCCCGCCACGATCGTGCCTAACACAAGCAGAGGCCAGGGAAATATCCTATAAGCCCAACCTCTCAACTAGGTCAGTGTATCCCTTCTCCAGAGGTAAAATGATTTCACTCTTAGCCACAATCGTCTCTTGGACCATATCAATAATTCTGCACCATACCTGCTAAATTGCCAATTTCTCCTTAAAAATTCTTTGATTTCTCTCTATCCAAACCTACCATAGAGGAAATATTAGCCCCACATACCATGCCTCATGTAAGAAGTGAGTATTAGAGGGTGGTCCACCCAATCTTGACTACAAATCAACAAGGGAGGAGGTGTGCAAGTAGTGACATCTCCATGCGTCCCACCAAGTGTGCCGTAATTGAAGAGTAAAAGGATAGCTAAAAAATAAATGTTTCAACTCCTCCTCCACCCCCATACATAGGACATAGCATGAAGGCCTAGCAAATCCCCTCCTCCTAATATTCTCCCAAGTCATGTAGCAATTCCAGGCCAATGTCAAGGTGAAGCAGTTATATTTCAGCCAGGAGAAATTATTCCAGACTCTCTTCCACCATGAAACTTCCCCTCTTTCCTCACATTGTTTCATAATCAACTCCTGATAACCTGCTAGGACCATATATTTCCCCTTAAGGTGAGGGGACTAGGCCAACAGGTCACGCTCCCTAAGTGTGCAGCAGCTACACCCAGCTAGGATGTTCTCTAGCTCATCACACTCAGCTTCCATACCATTAATCAGCCACTCCTCCAGATCTATCCATCTCACTTCCGTCAACTAGCCATTAAGGAGTAGAAATTTGTAGTCACACACCCTATTCCACCCTGCTTCAGTAAATCTCTATGCTAGACCAATCAGATGAGGGTGTTGAGTAACTAGAGGGGGAAAGCCATCCCATGAATCATGCTAGAATTACACCTCACTCCCTCCTCTACAAATCTAGAAAAGACCTCTCTTGATCAATGTTTCTCCCTTTTTTAGAGTGGCCCAGATCACTGATCCAATTCTTGACAAGCTGTACCTAGGAATATCTTTCACTGGGATCCCAAAAAAATAATTATGGGATAAGATCCTGGCCCACACACGATCTTGCTCCTCACACCATCTCCAATATAATTTTGCTACCAGAGCCATCCCTGCTAGAACTAACTACTATAATCCCAGGCACCCATACCTTTTCAAGCTGCACACCAAATCCCATCTAATCAGGTTCCACTTCATCAAAGCTAGGTTACCTACCCATAGAATCTACTTGCCAAAGAATATAGGTCCTTGACAAAGCTCATTGGCACCACCTGAAGCATGCACCTATAAAGAGGAAGCACCTGTACCACCAATTGAATCAGTTAGACCTGACTAGCAAAGGACAACCACCTATTGGTCTAGTGATTTACCTTAGCCCTAAACTTGTCCAAAATCCCCTGCCACGATTCCTTAGCTTCTCTCCCAGCTGATATAGGGATCCCTAAATAAAGTACCAGGAGGATTCTAATTTGGAAACGAAGAATATCATCCACTCTTCTTTGAATAGGCAGAGGAGTGTTGAAAAAAATGGAGGACTTATCCTCATTAATTACCTATCTCATGGATGCCAGGTAAACATCTAATCCACTATGAATATTAGAGGTCTCCCTCATACTAGTCATGCCCATCAAGGCCACATCATTCACAAACTGAAGATGAGAGAGAATCGGAAGGTCACCTCCCCACCTCCATTCTTGAATAACACCTTCTATAGTTTTCCTTCTAATCAGCTGCCCCAGACCTTCTGTCAGAAGTAGGAACAGGTAAGGAGATAATGGATCCCCTTGTCACAATTCATGCATGGCCCCAAATAGGTGAGAGTGCTCCCCATTAACCAAGATAGAGAATGAAGTTGAATTCACACAACTCATTACCCACCTGATCCAATCTTCCTCAAACCCAAAGGCTTCAATAATCTTCTAAAGAAAGGACCATCAAACCCTATCATAAGCCTTAGACATGTCCAGTTTCATAAACATAGCCTTCTCCCAAGATTTGGACATGGAGTGGATAGCCTCAGTTTCCACCATAATTCCATCCAAAATCTGATGCCCCACCATGAAGTTGCTTTGCTCTTCTAAGATCAACACATGTAGCCACTTCTTCAATCTTTCTGCAATTAGCTTAGATGCACCTAAGTTAAAATTCAACATTAATGAAATCACCAATTGGTTCTATAAAGCCACAAATGTAAAATCACTCGATGATCCTTATTCATCTTTTTCAACCACATTTCTATATTGTGAATTATTTATATTATTTATAATATGATATTATTGGTTAAGACAATCTTTCTTCAAATTCCATTATTTCTTAAAATGGTGGCATTTCAATTGTGACTTGTTTTGACCACTTTTGATGATCTTGTCAGTAGATGAACTATTAATAATTTACTATCCTCCTTTGCCTATGATTTTTTCGTGCACTAAATTTACTCTTTTATAACTTGATGTTTTTGGTTTTATGTAGTTTTCCATTCTTTATTTATTCATGAGAAGTGTGGATATCTTCTTAAAGTCTAGTGTGTGTGTGTGTGTGTGTGTGTGTGTGTGTGTGTGTGTGTGTGTGTGTGTGTGTGCATGCGCATGCACGCTTGTGCGTGTGTGTGTGCATGTGTGTGTGTGTGCGTGTGCGTGTGCATGTGCGTGTGCGTGTGCGTGTGCGTGTGCGTGTGCGTGTGCGTGTGCGTGTGCGTTTGCGTGTGCGTGTGCGTGTGCGTGTGCGCGTGTGCGTGTGCGTGTGCGTGTGTGTGTGTGTGTGTGTGTGTGTGTGTGTGTGTGTGTGTGTGTGTGTGTGTGTGTGTGTGTGTGTGTGTGTGTGTGTGTGTGTGTGTGTGTGTGTGTGTGTGTGATGATACTTTATAACTCAAAAAATCAGTCAAATGATGGTGGTATGTTTTGAAATTGTAGATTGATCAAATATCATTCACCTAAATATTTTTAAACTTATTTTAGTTGATCACATATATCTTTTAGTTGTAGCAAAAACACAAAAGTAGAACTAACCTCCTATATCTTAGTAGAAAATAACATATTTTTCTATATAATACCATTTAGATTTCTATGCCCTAGTTTTTAGTTGTTTGAATTTTCAAAAAATTTGATGATATAGTTGTATTTATAACTTTTGAAATAAAAATATCTATTATACAAATTTTTAACAACATCAAAACTTATCTATGATGTTTATTATGATCATTATGTTTATCATTTGACCATATTTATTTAGAAAATACCATTTAATCAATATTTTAATTGTCATTTTTAATAAATATGTTGTAAATTTATGAGCTAAATTTCTTTTCGTTAGTTTTTGAGAACTAGGAAGCAAGAGGTGTTAAACCAATAATTTTTCATAGTTTCCTAATAAATCAATTAATAAAATGCTACCATATTTTTACGCTTATTAGTATAGGCCTTGAATTAAACTCTTTACTATTTTTGATAATTTAAATTGGTTGTGTTTCATTCAAATGATTTATAAATATTTTGTGAAAAAATATTTATGCACATGAACTTAATTACCTAATTAGATAATACTAAAAAATTTGGGGCTTCTACTTCTTACAGTTTTTTAGAATCAAAGTTAACTATCTTCCTCAAAAGTGATTAAGTAAAATATTAAGAGGAGTTATAATTAATTTTAAATTTATAAAATTTTAAAATTTAATGGATTTCTATAAATTTTATATTAAAATTAGAGAATTTCCAATCCTTAGAAGTAGCAACAAATAAAAATGATCTTAAATTAGAAAAACATTGTACAATGGTGCCTCACCTTCCTTGATAAGAATGTTAATTAACCTAATTTTCCATATCATAATGGCACCTTTCACCACCCATGGAATAAATATCATATCAGATGAAATTGAGATAACATACAATATAAAGACCATGCCATTTTAATATAATAATGTTTTAAACCATCACTTTCTTTGGCACCACATAACTGTGCCTTCCTTGGTTTATACTCTACTTAAGACAACATTCTTAATATAAAAATAATTCTATATTATCACTTATTTTATCTTTCCATATCCTCCTCATATAAATATTTATTAAGATACATGGTTCTTCTTGTCAGATCAAACAAAAATCAAAATAAAAGAATTGTAATTAATGAGGGTACTTGATGATTCATGTGGTTCCTCCCTCCCTTTGATATATTTCTTGCTTCACAAGATTTATAATATCTCTATACCACATAAAATAATCTTAGAATCCATAATCATGAGATTATTATAGGGTAAATGAGAAACTTAATAGCTTACAATAATACTAAAAATGAGGTGAGAAAACATAACTTAAAAACTGACAACCACCATAACGAAGTCATAATTTAATAAGGGCACAAAGTGCCAAGTCATTGTGGGATTAAAAAAAAATGAGTAAGGCCAAATAGGTGTTGAAAAGGAAGGTGAAATGGAAACCATAAATACTAGTGAAATATCCATTTCAGTGCATAAAAGCTAAACCTATAACCTAGATGGAAAATGCTAGGACAAAGAAAAGAAGAGTTTTACTAGCCAAAAAACCACCACTCTTATTTTTTTTCATGTCAATTTTAGGATTTAAAGGTGAGATATCCCATCAAGGAGGAGGATTGACTAGAAATCTTCACTAAAATATGTAATAAAAAATGTAGACACTATAAACCAGTCATTTCATGCACAAGAAAATAATGAGTTTACACAAGCAACTCCTTCTAGCTCTCTAGCATGCTACAGAGGACAACTATACAACATAAAATAAATTATTCGGTAAATACCATTTACATCTTAATAGGTATGTAGCACTCAAACATGGGAAATAAAGTAAATTTCACCATGAAAAGGGATGTAAACCAAACTCAACTAATGATCATTGTTTACTCTATAATTATAAAGGGGTCTTATCTCCTTGAAGATTTTTTTACATCTACTAAAAAATCAAAGGTAGTACATGATACCATGTTTCTTGCTTTGGAGGTTTCTTGTTTTACATTTTCCTAGGTCAAATTTAAAATATTGTTTTCCTCTTTTCATAATGTATATCCATGTTATAATTTCAAAGAATTTGTGCCTTTTATTGCAATAATACCATATGACAATGTTATAAAAAAGTATCTGATGAAACTAGAAGCATATTTACTTTATACTCTGATGCAATAATACATGCAATCCTTATCCAATAAACATAAATAGTTGATAATGTGACAACACAATATCAGAAGAAACTACAAGAAAATTTATAGTAGGGTATGAACATTTATACTCTATCACAATAATTAATAATACATACAATCCTTTTCCAGTAATCAATAATTAATAATACATGTAATACTTTATACAACATAATAACTATATTTGAAACCTTGTCATGTTTTTTAAATTTAAAGAAGAAATATATTTAATATTAATATGTATTATACCTAACCAAAAAATAAAACTATAGAAAAAATTATGTTAAAAATTTATAGAAGAAATAATTATATGTTTACTTTGTGGCATCCCTAGCCTAAAAACCAAAATTATAGTAAAAATAGTGTAGTTTCCAAGATTCTCAGGATTATTCATATCAATATATATTTTTCATTGATTACAATCATGTCTAGACTCATATTTATTAAGGATTAGGTATAGTTACGCCTTTGTGGTATCCCCATTAGAAAAAAATTGAATAAATAATTGTGTATTTCGCTATATTTTTATGACTATAAAAAAATAGTTTTCATGTAATACAATCATCTCCAAACCTAGATTTGAAAGGGCTCAATGTTTAGGTACATCTGCATCTTTGTGTAATCCCTAGCATAAAAATAAAGTTGGTGAAAATTTTGAATACCCCAAATTTTTAGGGTTTTGATCAAAATAATAAATAGTTTTCATAAATTAGAATCATGCCCATGATAAATGATCCATAAAACTATAAAAGTACACCTAAATTTAAATAATAAAATTGGGTCCATAAAATTTTACCCATCAAACACAAACACTTCTCCATTTGAGGGTGGAGTACAATCAATTTCATCAAAATAAGTTTAGTCACCTCTAGTTGCCAACTCAAGTTTTACAGAGTAATGTTTGCACACTATTCACATGGTGTCATTATTCATTGTATTTCATCTAAACATATCAAAATTAAGCTAAAAATTTATCAAATTGAATCAAAAAATGCATAACATACATTGACATTATGAAATATAGACATGAAGGCTTGTTCCACCCTCATTTTACAAATAACAAACATACATATTAGTAAGACCCTAAATAGTTTAAGAGGAGTTAAAATTCTTATTTTTTATTTTCAAGTAATAACTATAAATAAATTTACATGTTTCTATAGACCATATAGAGAGAAAATAAGAATTTCTATTCTAAATATAAAGGAATTATTGAAAGTGATATACAATTTTATCTAACTATTATATTCTTATAATCATCTCTAGGATCTAATTCCAAGGTTAGGATCAGCAAAATCATCCCTATCATTCAATAAAAGGTCACATAATCTTTGAACCAATATTTTTAAGGGGTAAAAGTTTAGGTATAGTGACTCTCACCAGTATAAAAAATAACAATTATGCAATACCCAAAATTTTGAGGATTTTGAATATAAAAATAGTTCTCATAAATTACAATCATGTCTAGATTCAAGTTATAAGGGTTGGATTGGCCCAACCTTCCATGTCATTTTAAATATAAATGCCACACAACCCTTGGTTCAATTTTTTCAAGGGCTTAGGATTTACGTACAAGTGCTATCACCAATAAAAAAATTTGAAGAAAAAATAGTGTAATCCCCCAAATTTTGAGGATTCTAATTAAAAGTAATAAATATTTTGATACATTTCAATCATGTCTAGATGTAGGGTCCAAATCTGAGATTGGACCAACCTTCCCTACCATTTTCAATAAAAGCCCACGTAATTATTAAACCAATATTTTTAAGTGATTGGGGTTTAAGTACAACTGCATCTTAGGAGAATCAAAACTCTAATAATTATTTTCTAGATGGATTTATAAAAACCTTTGAAATTCCATAAATTTTGGGGTCTAAGATAATATTACTAGATCATTTTCATGGAAAGATTGGGATTGGTCCAATAGTTTATAAGATTTTAAATTAAAATCTGCATGGACCTTAAACCAAGATTTTCTATGACAATGAATTTGTATTTAGGGAATTGTAACCTTAACAAAGCATCAAAACCATATAACTATGGCAAATTCAAATAAGCATAATCATGGCATCTGAGAAATATCACATGAAAGGAACAAAACAATTTTATTTAGGGTTAATACAATGTACCTCCTCCTTCAGTAACAAATTATATTTCTTCCTAACCATTTATATGTTGAGGGAATAAATGTTTTATCTTGGCATCATAATTTTCTATCATTCCTATAATAACTATCGCTATGCCATACAATTTATTCAACTTCAACCTCAGGAAATATATTTGTGTTACTTTAAACATAATTTTTAGAGCTACAATACAAATTTTAGGATTACTAAGTAGTTAAATCTATGATTCTTCTTGATATTTTATAGATGTGGATTGTTCTCATAATGTTTTTCATCAAGCTCCCACACAAAAACACTCAATTCTGCTAAAAAATACAAAAAACTTTATAACCCTAATGATTATAGAGTAGCATAAATTTAAGTTGCAGTGGTATTTCATACATAATTAACATTAAAATGGTGGGAAGGATTAGGGTGGTTAGGCTCATACTAATGTGGTAGTTTGATATCTTATCCCATTGGATTATAGTACCATGCTTCTATGCTAGGAGAGTGTGATACAATACTTAGATTAATAGTAGGCTACCTGCTATAAACAAATGTTAAACATGCACCCAAACAATCCATTTCATGGAGGAATTTCTTCAATATTTTTGGTAAGGTAGTTCTTTAATAGGCATGATATCATATAGGTGATCTATAATATCTATAGGTAACTTGGATTACCATATCGTGCCTTCTTAAAAATAAAATCTAACATAAATAATTTATGGACTAAAGGGATGTATGACAATTTTTGCAAACTTTTTGATAGTGGCCTCCCCATCTTATTTTACCAGTGCATATCCTCACTTCTGGAAACTCTTTTTTCAAATCCAATAGCTTGTTTTAGATGAGTTAGGGGTATACAAAAGGTAAAATAACCCTAATGGCATTTAAATTACAATTTCTAAGAAGGATACCATAAAGAGTCACCTCCTTTTCATCCATATACCAAATGTGGACATGTAGCTTCTTCAAATTTGGTAGCGTCACACCTTATAGTAAACTGCCTACCACTATCATTTCTTTCATGAAAATTATGTGAATTCATAACTCATTCACATAGAAAAAATAGAATGAAATTACCATATACAAATGACCCAAATTGATGAATTAGACTGGATAATACAACCAATTATAGATAGACTTTATTAGGGTAAATTAAAGTTATACACAAAAGAAAAGTACCTGAAATCCTAAATTATAAATGTAAATAAGGATAAAACATTTAATATTAAGGATTAATAACAATAATAGGACACGTATTCTGATTTTATAGGAGATAAGTACCATTATCTAGAGTGCATACATAATTACTCACCTAGAAACATTGTTCATGGATTGTCAATTCCAAAAGGTGAGGAAATCGGTCAAGAATAGAAAAAGTAGGAATTTATTTATTGACTCCACCTATAGAAAG
Source organism: Torreya grandis (assembly GCA_037957365.1). Lineage (NCBI taxonomy): Eukaryota > Viridiplantae > Streptophyta > Pinopsida > Cupressales > Taxaceae > Torreya > Torreya grandis. Next base: position 1,909,619 of record JARHVA010000516.1, read on the forward strand.
TGGTAAATTTATTTGGACCTTTCCTAAGCATAAAATAATTTTAATTTATAGAAAGATACATGGCATTATAATTGAATGGAATACCTACACAATGTGACCACTTTTTCATAGGAAGAACATGATAACAAAACAAATATCTCAAGGATTTAGGGAAAAATAAAATATATTGTTATTGAATCCATTGTATAACCCAACATCATCAACATTGGAGATACCTTAGCACAAAAAACCATGTGGAATGGTGTGATACAAGTGGTCTTGTATGGTGAGCTATTGGAAAAGATGCAAAATTAGAAAACTATACAAAATAAATGAGATTGTTTTCATAACTACTCTACTATGGAAATTAATTATTTATAACCCCATGAAGCCAAAAAGAAAAAATAAACCATTCAAGCAATCAGGTTATAAAAATACTATTATTCTATAAACCTAGTTGAATACCTTGCAATTTACCTATAGAAAATGCTTGCATATTTCCGAACACAAAAAACAAAATAGTTTGATTGGATGGAGGAATATGTAATAATAAATAGTTAAATCAAAGTGAATACTACATTATTTACCTCTAGGACTAATAAATATTGATGGTAAATCGTAAAGAAGTCATGGGAATAGTAAAATCCTTTCTGACTTGACTCAAGCCAATATAACATTATGTTTTATATGGACATTAGCATACTAGTCTAATATTATGGTAGTGGATATGCATTCCTAAAACATTAGTGGGTGGAGCGATCCACAACAAGTAAACTTTTCTCTAGCTATTTTCCCATCTAGATAGGCACCAACGATGAATAAAATAATGATATATTGTATTTAGTACTTGATATAGAAAATTCATTCATTGGTAGTTGGTAGGGTTCGGTTAACAAGTTGAATGACCTGGATCTTCCTTGAGCTTCACTTTTTATTTTTGTTTCTTAGTTATTTCATTTTTTTTAATCTTGGTGCCCTTGGGACTATTTATCATTTTTTTTAATTTATTTTCTCAAAAGAAACTATTGATACGATGTTATTAAATAATCCCTTTTTAACTTTATTTTAATTTAAAAAATTTCTTTCTCTAAATTCTTCCAATAAATATGATTCATTCGATTATGTAACCTTACCATTTATTTTGATTTTGAAATAATAAAAACATATACTTTCTAAATATTATTTTTTAAGTAAATAGTAATAATATTTAGGGTTCAATAGCAATTATGAAGTCATTATAAAATTTATGGCAATGGTGATAATAACTTCAAACTCATCTAAGGGAGTTAGGGCTATTGGACATGAAGAAAGGACAATATATGCAAACATAGTTAAGGCAAGGACTAGCGGTTTGGAGGATATGACACAAGATTCTTTAGGGATGGTAGCAGTGGGAGGAAAGTCACTATATGTCAAAAGTAAGATAGAGACTAAGTTTTCAGACCCTTAGGAGCAAGAGGATGAGTCTTTTGTGGTGTTAACTTATGTCTCAATAAAGATTATTAGGTTTATTAGATAGAAATTTGGGTAGAATTATCCAAATACATGGGAGTCCACTAACATAGTGATTAAAGGGTATTAGTTAGAAGGCCTTTTATGCCTAGCTAATTTGAGGTATAGGTTTATATTTCCCCTACATGAAGCAATTCAATATATTATGGTGATAAAGGAAACACTAGAGTAGAGGAATTAGTTTACTATAGTTCTCTCCAAAAAGGTAAATAAATATTTAATCCCTATTATAACTTGTAAATTGATTACTTTTGAGGAAGAAGTTATTGATAATGTATTGGTGGTAGATAAATAGTTTTCCAAGTGGCAATTATTTGCAAAGTTAATCATTTTTGGCTAAGACTTTAGATCCTTCATAATTTTATGTCAAAGGTTTGGTTCCATTAATTAATGAGAATTTGTAGATCTACCCACGTGTTAGGGGTTTTTTCATAACCATTTTTTATTTACTTGAAGATAGCAATAGGATATTGTAAGAGTAGATTTGGTCCATGGATCAACATTTTCTCTTGATGAAGCCATGGCTATTTAACTTTAAATCAATGTCTAAATATTTTAACATTATGCCTATTTTGGTTTATCTTCCACACCTTTCCCTTGAGTTTTGGTGTAAACCCTACCTATTTGTAATAGGTGAGGCACTAGGAGAAATATTAGTAGTAGATGAATATACAAGAGGATATCTTCATACCATATATTAAATAACTATTTTTAGCATTGATATGAATTTTTAACTACCTTCAACTATTGACCTAAATTTTTTATATCATACTTGCTATCCAACCCTTGACTATGAAGGGTTATCTTTTAGATGTAGGCATTATTTTTCTACAGGGCACTTCGCTGACTCTTGTCAATTTGTTCGAAGGAAAAGAAGGGTAATTCATGGTGTAAGAATGTATATTATTATCTTTTAATGGTGGAAGGTATTGAATATGGTGAGAGTCAAGATGAAAATAATTTAGAAAAAGGAAGAAGCCTGATAGAGTTAAAAGATAAACAAATTAGACTATAGGTGACACAACAAAGGAATAGATTATGGGAAAATGGTGTATAAAATACCTTGTTTGGATAATACCTTATTTTATATATATATATATATATATATATATATATATATATATATATATATATATATATAAACTTTTAAGTAAATAATTCTAAAATAAATTTTAGTGAGAGGATAGTTGTTATTGTTTTGCTGAAAAACCATAAACATATTAATGCATTAGAAGTACCCATTCCCATATGTTTAGATTCAGGAAAAGGAGGTTATTAAATGATGTTCAACAATACAAATAAATCTAGACTAAATAAGGACCTAAACCTCTTAATGTGACCCTATAATATCTTAATGCTATTGGTGGGTCATAGTCTTATTTCTTTATGCTTATAGAGAGTTTCAGGGGATTATTGTTTTATTTTTGTTTTTGGATGTTTAGATTTCTATTTTATATATATATATATATATATATATATATATATATATATATATATATATATATATATATATATATATATATATATATATATATATATATATATATATATATATATATATATAAAAGATCAAAAAAACATGTCTCTTATATAGGTTTGGGTCTTTAATCCAAAAAAACCTTTTACAAAATAAATAGGTAAATAATAACATTATAATTTATTAGTTCATAATGTTTCAATCTATAATGACTCATTTTAAAATATAGGTTGTTTGATATTGGGAGAGAAGATTATGTGTATTTAAATATTAATCTACATAGCATAGATGTATAAAATACTCACTATTTGACATAATTCGGTCATCATGGCTTATGCAAATATCTCCCATAATTTTATTTGATCTAGTCATATATCTATGCTGTTGAATACTCCAACATCTGTCATAATAATTGTAGTTTTAACACACCAAAAAATAACCATTTTTATTTTATTATTTATGTTAAATCTCATATGTGTAGTTATGGCATATGAGAAGGCAACATATCTTACAAACAAGAGGTTGATTACTAAAGATAAGACTAAGCTTGGATAAAATAATTCTCATAGCTATGTTCATCATATATTTTCAAATCCAATGCATGAATGATTTGATCAAAAACTCAATAACATATATATACTAGTGATATGATATATTTCATCAACCACTATAAAATTATAATTATTAACCTTCAGATGAATTTTCCAACTCATGGTTTCACAAAGATAAAGGGCTTCATTAATTAAATTAATAGTGGAATCTAACATTACATTATACATAAAATTATACCACTATTGTGTTTGATTTTATTCGTCAATAATTATTTAATAATATGGAATTTCAATGTGATTAGATAAAAAATATAATCACCTTTGATCCAATGATGATATTAAATGATAAGTCTTCTAAGCCTTATAAATATTTATATTTGACTTCATAATACAGTGTTTCTTGAAATTCATTAATGCTATGACAACTATTTATTTTCAAAGGTGTTTGTTAACATCAAGTAATAATGATTAGAACTCACTTGATTATTAGGTTAAGATAAAGGGGGCCATAAATCATTAAGATTCATTATAATTTGGGAATATAAAGTATCTAAACCTTAATGTTGTTTCTATATACCGTTTCCAAAGGCATTGATGAACATGAGAAGTGTAACATATTATGATTGTACCATTAAAGTCTAAAACTAATATTACAAGTTAAATTAATAATTTAACTAGGGTAGGGAGTCAGGTCACCTATTGTGAAATTAGTTGAGAATAAAAATTAGAATATTAAAATAATTGAACACATCCTTTACATGGTATAAATGTATAACAATATTGACGGCTAAAAACTCAATAAAATAGGAAATAATCATATTATATGTTACATATTAATTATTTTAATTAAGACAGAAATATTTCCATAAGGTTCAATGTTATAATCAATTCAATTATATTTTAACCAATTCCAATGGTATTGTGTTGTCTTCACAAGATTGCATCATATTTTACATGTTATGACAAACAACTAAATAATTAATTTCAAGACATGGATGAAGACTTATCTCATTAATAATCCATATAATAATATATTTTTATTTAAAAGGTGTAACCACATAGGTTTTATTTTATCCTAGAATTACCCTTGGTAGGGGTACTGATATTAATATTATGAAGAGTAGTCCCTCCTACAAAAACCCCTTATAACTTGAAATATAAACTAATAATTTCAATCTATAAACACAAGTTATCTTAAAGGATTTTAAGGGTAATAGATATAGATTATGTTTCCAATTATGGAGTTTCATAAGTGGATTATTTCTTAACTAATATTAAGAAACAAAGTATAATCAAATAAAACATATTAATCCTTGGTGGTCGCAAATATTCATAAAATTGTTCCATATCACAATGAAAACATAACAACAATAAATGGAAATATAATATTTATCTTTATTTAAAATCACTCATAGTTTAGATATAGCCAAAAAAGATGAAGTATCATCAAATAGAGAATAATGAACTTAAAAAATATAAATAATACAAATTCCTTTGCAAGTATAGTTTTATAACATAAGGCATATTACAAAATAATCTATGATCAATAGGATAGACACGATCTTAATTTTCATAGGAGCAAAGATGAGAACAGTTGTTGATTCAATTGGTGAATTTGTTTAGCTTACAAAGAGTCCACCAAAGATCAATTCTTTTGATTATGAAAAACATGATATCATATAAGGGATGAGGTCGAGATAATTCCATATACAACTTTGGTAGAATGAATACCCCATTCCCTTAACCTTAGCTCTTAGCTTAGATCACCATGTAAATGTTAATGTAGGATATTTATTATTCTATTTATTTCCTAATATACATTTAGCTTCATCTTACTTAGGTATGATATGATGCTAAGTGGGTGAGAAGGTGAGTTCCACCTAGAGTTCAATAGATTACCACTATGAGTTCTCTAATGAGATCCATAGTGAGTTACACTTAGTCCCACAGTGATTTTTCTTGTGAGTTAACTCTCCCTATTCCTTATTTATATTCATCTTCACTAGGATATTATAATAGAGTAGATAATTTGTAAGAAAGGCAATTTAATACAACAAGAAATTATTGTAATCCTCTTCCTACATATTTCTAAATACAATTAATGTCATTGTTGTTGTAAAATTCTTCTTTGCTCACTCTACCAACAGATTACCTATTTGCCTATTATGAAAGTAAAAATAGTAGTCAACAAAAAAATTAGAATAACCTAAGGGTTAACATACATAAGGATAACTAAATTCATCACTCCAAAAACTTTCTTATAGCCATGAGAAAATCTAACACAATAACTGACACATTAGGTGAACTACATTACAATTCCATTAGGATGTATTCCCAATATTCTTAATTATAGTTTTGAAAACCAAATATTTATTTCTTAGATGGATATTCTTTGGAGGGCATTTCACTATATATTTCAATCTTAGTAGAAATGGAGGTGAATGGATCCATTTAGAGATTATGTTTGACTAATGAGAACCATTGACATTGGTTGGAGATCAACAATGGAAGATGATTGATTTAATGGAAGATTAATAAATTTCTTAATAGGAATCTTATGAGTGAGAAATAGGTGGTGACATTTAGCCTATGGATTATTAAATATAATTCTTTAGTTTGATATTAGAGGTTAGTGGAATTTGAAGTGGATTATTAAATTTGGAGAGAGGAATATTTGGATTATAAAATTTGGAGGATGGGAAATAGCCTAATCTTGTGACATCGTTTAAAATTGGATAGAGGAATATTTGGATTATAAAATTTAGATGATGGGGAACAAGCCAAGCCTATGAAATCATTAAAACTTGGAAAGTGGAGGAGGTTGAAGATGATGTCATACTATGGGGGTCATTTGATTTTTTAGATTTTGATACTTATAAATATTTAAATTCTATGAAATTAGGGAAGGATTAGCTAATTAATTTTGATTAATTAAAAAATGGAATAAGGTGGAAATTTTATGATATTAGAGGTGATTATGAAATAAATGAATTAATAAGCCAAGGGATAAATAATGAAGTCTAAATATGTTAGTACAAATAATGGATTGTTTAATTAAAATTAACATGAAGTGTGTGATTTTAGATGTCTATAGTTACAAATAATAGCTAAATCCTTAATTTCAAGACATGGATGAAGACCTATCTCATTACTAATCCATCTAACAAGATTTTTTATTTAAAAGTTGTAACCACATAGGATCTATTTTACCCTAGATTTCCCCTTAGCATGGGTAGCAATATAAATATTATGAAGATTAGTCCATCATAAAGGATATCCTTATGACTTAAAGAAATATAATTTAATAATCAAAATATTTAAACATAAGTGATCTAAATGGATTTAAAGGATAAGAAAGATAGATTATCTTTCCAATCATGGAGTTTAATAACTAGATTGTTTCATAACTCATATCAAGAAAAAATTATATATATAACAAAATGTATTAATCCTTTGTGATCCCAAATCTTCATAAAATTATTGCATATCACATTGTAAACATAAAAACAAGACATGGAAATATAATATTTATCCTTATTTAAACACGTTCATAGTTTAGATATCAATAATCAAGATGAAGTATGATCAAATAGAGAATAATTGTCTTAGAAAAACATAAACAATAAAAATTACTTTACACGCATAGTTTTCTTACATAAAGGGTGTGACCAAAGAAGCTATGATCGATAAGGTAGACATGATCATAATTTTCATAGGAAAGAAAATGAAACATTTCATATACATTTTTTTTAATACATCTTGAACTAACACACAATCAAATCAGAGGGTTTGACATCTTAAAAAAGATACTTTTTGAATATTTATCGTCTCCGATTAATTCTTATCTTGCATGAGTCAACATACATATTACATCAACAACATGCTTACAATATTTTTCCACCTAATGAATAAAAATATGAATATTTATGTATTCATCCAAGCAAAATTAACATGGAGATAATCTAATCACCAACATACCTATTATTAATTCCATGCTATATAAAAATATACTTTGTTGTTGAAATGATAACCATAAAGTATTTATTACCTGAGATAAGATTAAATATTTGTGTCCAACATGCTAAGAAATGTCTTTTAATAAATTTAGAATTAACTCAAGGTTCCCATGGTGTCATGTGAGCAGTGTGTAGAGCACTACAGATAAGAATGCCTAATTATCATGACTCCATACTACAACATAACCAACCCTAGACATTTCAAATCATCAACCATAATGTAATTTGATAATTGTCCATAATCCATTTTAGCTCATATAAGCTCATACTCTATCAACATAGAGTACTCAGCTCCTCCAATTTTCCCAATAATGTAACATAGCATTATAACATTCAAAAAATGTTTTCAACCAAAGATAATGAAGTATTTATTATAGTCAACAACTAGTACAATTTAAAGTTTACTTCAACCAAAGGAAAATATTAAAAATTTACCACAAATTAATTCCTATTGTTAAATGTGAATTCCCAACAATCTTAATTATAGTCATGACAACCAAATCTTATGTCATGCTGAAAAAAATTGATGCCATCCCCTAAAACTATAAGAATGCTTTAGATTAGATTTCTCTACAACACTAGGCAAGCTACAACACTAGAAAAAATAACTAAAGCATTCAACATTGATTTCCTAAGCAATCTTTTACCCATAATCTCTTTCCTTGCCATGGTCAATTTATTGTCTAGAAGAAAAAATAAATAATGTTAAGTCAGGTAGGTATCTATTCTATAACAACTGTGATGTGCAAGGAAAAGATAAATTCAAACAAACACAACTAAAAAATAGCTATGGGGTCCATTTTGAAGATATAATAAATATTCAAAATGGGGATGGTGTGTTTACCTTGACTTGTACTCATACGGCTGATTGTTCTATTCTTTAATCCTAATGAGGGTGAAAAGTTGTATGTTTTAATAGAATAAAGTTTATATTAGAAGGGACTACATGACTTGTGAATTAAATCATATAGAGAGTTCTATTTAGATCATGCATGTTGAGAAATCAAAATTCTAGGATATGTCCTACATCAAGATGGAATATAATTATTTAAATCAATGATATGGTTCTCCTTATTTACCAAATTGATTAAATAGTACAACCTATTGTCCTCCCTGTTGTGAATATTCTTATGAAATTAAAGTCAAAGATACCATTGTGCATGTCTATTGACATAGTATTGTACAAAAGTAGTTGAATTTAACCATCATTTATAAATTGATAGGGTCTACAATCTTCAATAATCATAAAATTTATATTAAAAAATATTAAATAAATTCTTAGAGACAAGAACACTATTATCCAAAATTTATGAGAATATCATATCTAATTGTAAACAAAACACAACTAAAATCAATATTTTGAGAATACTAGATAAATCTACCCAACAAAAACACTATTGTCAGAGAATTATCTTATATCTATTTGCACCATTGTTGGAAAACATGCATGTTGTAACAAAATTAGATCCACAAAGTTTACTTATCATGGAACCAATTCGATCTCCACAATGTCATGAATCAATATCTCTTCTCATAGTCATACTTTCTATTTCATAGATTATTAAATTTATTTCCTTATATTCAAGGTTATAGTGAATAGATCAAGGTTAATGAGCAACAAACATTAAGATAGGTATATATTTTATCTTATATAGTTTAGAGACATTACTATAAAATCAAAATAGAATCATCAAAGGCCTCAAAGGCTTAAACCCATAAGTAGTAAAATTATATGATAGTGGTATTTTAAAACATTTAGAAACTCTTAAAATATTAAATCATGTTCATCTTTATTATAAGAAAAATACTACAAAGATCAATGGAGAACAACATGTTAGTGTAGGATATTAATTGTTTCATTTACTTATTAAATGGATAATTCTTACACATAGCTTTAACTTACTTAGGTGTGATAAGAGGTTAAGAGGGTGAGAAGGTGAGTTCCATATGGAGTTCAATTCAGTACCACTATGAGTTATTTTTTAAGTTCTATAGTGAGTTCAACTTAGTTTCAGAGTGAGTTCTCTTATCAGTTAACTTCCCCTGCTCTTTCTTTATATTCGTCTTCACCACGCTATTGTAATCAATCCTTTTTTTCATTAATTCAATCATTATTGTGAAAATTATTCTTCTTTGATTGTTTTCTCTTATGGAAGATATATCTTAGGTTTTGAAGGTAATCCTGGTGCTTGAGTCAATCAGTGACTCTCACATGATATTCTTGCAAATTTCTACATGGTATCAGAGCCCAAATCTTCAAGCCCCTTCTCAGATCTGAGAAAATTTAGAGAAATATATTTTTCAAGATGCATTTTTGAGTAAAATAGACCTCATCATTATTCTTGGAAGGCATAAAAACCCCTATTTTCATGTAAGGCACTCTATATTTTAGTGACAATCTTTTGGGGTATTTTTTTAGGGTTTCAAGAAATTTAGCATTGTGAAATCCGTACATGTATGAAATATATATGGATTTACAACACCTTGATTTCTATGACATTTTTATCTAAAATTATTTCAATTTTAGAGATAACTCAGTTTGCATGTCATTTTGATTTCCATGCGACCTTGATTTTTGTGCCATCTTGATTTCTACACAAGTAAAACTGAGTTTTTCTCATTAATTTCTAAATTAAAAAGGATTTTTTTTAGGGCTATCCCCTAGGATTTATGTCCTAATTTCATGTGTGACTATCACCTATATTCCATGGGCTAACCCCCAGGTTACTAGATCTTGGTCATATGAGTGACCAAAACCCTAGTTGTTAGCCCCTAGAGACTCAGCCCCTGGTCATATGGGCACAAGGGGCTTACAAAGTGATTTTTTTCCCTCCTTGCCCTAAAGGAGTAGTTTTAGTAAATCAAACATATCTTTAGTAAACAAAGTTAGATTTAAAAAAAAAAATAGATGTTAAAAGCCTAGCTCTGAGAATAATGTAGTGGTGCAAGTATTTTTTCTTATTTTGCTTCTGGTACAATTTACTACTTTTTGAAGTCCATATCACATTTTTGGCTTCTAGGGTCATATATGTTTGCCATGATTTCCAATTTTTGTGATTATTACATCATTGGAAAGGTATTGAGGAGATATACATAGCCATCCATGCACATTTTCTAGATTCAGCCCCAGGTATTAGTTATTCAGTTTTTCAATTTTATGGCTTATGTTTGATATTTTGGACATTTTGGCACCTGGAGAAGTTATATTTATTTATTTGGGAATAATTTATTAGCATAAATACATATTCATATTGTTGATCTTGATCTGATTTATTTGAGGAGATATCATGGGTTTTTCTATTCACTCTTCTATGGTAACATTGGGTAAGGATAATTATGAATCTTGGCGAAAGGGCATCTTGACACATCTCATGTGGCTTAATATTTTGCCTTATCTTTATATAATAATCCATAAACCAAACACACCTGGTATAAAATCTACATGGGGAAATTATATTCATCATATTGTAGGATTGATTGCTTTTAGTGTTGATTTTGACACTATGTGTTCTATGTCACATATTGAGTGCCCACACACTCTTTGGAATAACATTTGGGAGATATATGGAGACCCAAATATCTCTCCATTACTAGATGATATTGCTATGGATTACCACATATCCCTTGATGATGTAGATTGCATACCTTTTGATGATGATATAGTTGAGGAGCTTGCATATTTGATAGGTCTTACTAGTTTAGAAGACACAGACTTTTATTGCTTCTCCTTCTCCTCTTATCGATATCGCATCTTTAATACCTATTGCTAGATCAGATTCTTTGCAGCAAACTATTATTAGTCTTCCAAAGATAGCTCATTGGGACACATATCTAAAAGATATATCATTGTTGTTTAATGAGTCCCATCTTGAAAATTTAGATGACCACATTGAGGACAGTTGTCTTCTATTTGATGATAGCTTTGATGGAGTTACATCACCATCATCTTATTTAGAGATTATTCAGCATCCTCCTATTTAGTTATAGTTTTACAATGGATTGGAGACATTTGAGTAGTTTTTAGGAGCATGATTATTGTCTTTGGATCATGTTCAGAGTTTAGAGACATTTCTCCTTTTTCCTATATATTCCTATCAATAATGGGAAGATATCATGCACGCATCTATACTACTATTTCATCCCATATGTTGAGCATCTTCTATCTCTACAAAATTCATCTTGAGGAGTGGCTACATGATCTCTCTTATCATCTCTATTTTGGGAGGGAGCATTTCCTCGCATGGGATTTCATCCTTCACACTTTTTGGGGGATCACTAGACCTTCTTTCTAAATCCTATCTTATGGGGGGTGGGGAATTCATGATTGTACTTTTATGATGGATTCAGTTCTTGAGGGGTCTTAGTGTGAGTCATCCTTCCATCACATGTTCATGTACTTGTTGTATTTTCTCTCTTTTAGGGGGTGGCGGCGGTGGGGGGAAGGGTGACGGCAGGCAGTGGGGAGTTTTTTTTTTCGCTAGGTTTTCTCCTTTTACTCCATTTATTGAGAGTTGCATTATATGTGGGTAATTCATTAGGTCTTATTACAGGGATCCATCTTTTATTTTTTGCCCACATAAGCTACACTTAAGGGGGGATGTTAGTTTAGGATATTAATTATTTCATTTACTTATTAAATGGATAATTCCTACACTTGTAGCTTTAGCTTACTTAGGTGTGGTTAGAGGTTAAGAGGGTGAGAAGGTGAGTTCCATAATGAGTTCCACTTAAAATTTAGCTGAGTACCACTATGATTTATTTTTTAAGTTCTACAATGAGTTAAACTTAGTTCCATAGTGATTTATCTTATCATTTAACTCCCCCTACCCTTTATTTGTATTCCTCTTCACCATGCTATTGCAATCAATCCATTTTTTCATTAATTGCATCCTTATTGTGCAAATTATTCTTCTTTTCTTTTTTCTCTTGTAGAAGGTATATCTTACGTTTTATAGGTGATTTTAGTGCTCGAGTCAATCAGTGACTCTCACATGAAATTCTAGTGAATTTCTACACAACATTGTTTTGAAGGAGATTAGAGTTGCTCCTATGAACATAGTTCGATTCCAATTGTCCCCCTCTACTATGAACATCTATCTTGTGGCCTTTCCTTATTCTAGTCTTACTGAGCGTGGAGAATAAAAGCACCAAAATCTAATATTGTCTCTTTTGAGGGTGTCCAACATGCCTAATAAGTTTTTAGGGATAGAGAGGTTACAATGCCATGCTTAATTGTCTTTGTGTTATTTGACACTCCAACGCATCACAAAACATCATTTAATATTTTCCAAAAGTGTTCATAAGGAATCTATGCAAATATTGTCTTGTTCCACCCAATGGTTGATCTTGATAGCATTACAAGTTTTTTACCATCTATAAGAATGTTTACTACAAAAGTTAACTTCTACGCATTATTAAATACATCTTCCACACACATGAGCCCAAATAAGGTTTTTTTGGGTTGGCCCAACTAACCATTCATATTATTTAAACAACCCTAATATGCCAGACTTAAAGGTCATGTTAATAGGTTGCCTTTATATTGAGATGATGGCTAGATGGCCATTTTACTTTGTTTAAAATCGGTGGTTTCTTGCAAATAAGATTGGCATTCATAATATGAAGAGTATGTCAACTAGTAAATCTTTTAGGATGGATTATTTCAATCAATATGGATATCCATGGTCCCAAAAGGGAAAATTTAGTAGATACCAATTGTAAGAAAGAATGTGATAGCAAAAGTAGACATTTATTTCTTCTCTACCCTTGCTAACAGAGCTATTTAAAAAGATCCAAAAACCTATATATGTGGAATAATTACATTGATGACCATAACATACTTACATCATGCTACAAAATTTCCTATATCATGTACATAGATAATTTATACCAAGATGAATTATATTGAAAGACAAATCCATGAATGATACTAGTTTGTCAAGTAAGCTCCACCAATTAGATCCTTTGATGCTTGCTAGTGATAAAGATCAAAACTAGATGGCATAATAGTTGACATGTGTGTCCAAAGGTAACCATTAGATTCTTGATCAATATATCTCTTCAAACGTTATATCAAAGAGCTCTTACCAGTGACACTTGTTATGTATTTTCTATTTACGGATCATCAAATTGATCAAGTTCTAAGAGTTCACAAATTTGAAGATCTTGTAGTAAGTATGCTAACTGAATCAACCAAATGAAGATTCATTTAAAAATCATATTGATAAACTTATCATAGAAGGTCAAAAAGAGTACCCAACATAGGGAGTTAGAGCTACTTCGACTGCACATACATACATGGAAGCCAACAAAAAAAATATTATGTCACTATCTTTGAATGCCACTGTAAAAAAAGAGGGGCATTAAAGAAGCAAAAAGATATGAAAAGACATAAAAAATTCATAAATTGAATAGATTATGGAGGCAAGTCAAAATGATGCTTCTGCATGTCTTGATACACTGACACTTCTCTATGCTATAGTAATCTAGCTTGGTGGTTCTCTACTGTAGATCTCATGAGGTGAAGACTATTACAAACTATCCCTTTGTTTTTTTTTTGTTATATGCCTATGGTCATAGGTTCTAGGAGTTATCTTTTTTTTGTGGTTATTCCTATGGCCATGTCATTTGGGAATAGGGTCTTCCACACAAAGGCATGGAGGAGAGTAGCGATAAAGAGTAATTATGGAAACTACTAACAGAAGTATAGCCAAGCCTTGTGTGTATTTTATTGTAGCTATTGAAGCTGATGTCATTAGGTATAGGTATGCCCACCATTAAATTAAAAACATGGATTATAAAAAGAATAATTAGGTAGATATTTGATGATCCTAAAAACTCATAGCGTTGTTATTATAATGGCTAAATTAATCATACCTGAATCCTCTGAAGAAATTAAATCTCACAACCTAAAACCCAACAAGTTATTATAGGGTCTTAGTGTGAATCCACCTTCCATCACATGTTCATGTACTTCTATTTTTTCTCTTTCAGGGCAGGTGGTAGGGAGTTTTTTTTCCCACTAGGTTTTCTTCTTTTACTCAACTTATTGAAAGTTGCATTATATGTGGGTCCTTCATTAGGTATTGTTACCAGGATCCATATTTTCTTTTTTGCCCACCTAAGATATGCTTAAAGGGGTATATTACTTTAGGATATTAATTATTCCATTTACTTATTAAATGGATAATTCTTACACTTGTAGCTTTAGTTACTTAGGTGTGATTATAGGTTAAGAGGGTGAGAAGATGAGTTCCATAATGAGATCCACTTGGATTTTAGTTGAGTACCACTGTGAGTTATTTTTTATGTTCTACAATGAGTTAAACTTAGTTCCATAGTGATTTATCTTATCATTTAACTCCCCCTACCCTTTCTTTATATTCCTCTTCACCATGTTGTTGTAATTAATCTATTTTTTCATTAATTGCATCCTTATTGTGAAAATTATTCTTCTTTTCTTTTTTCTCTTACAGAAGGTATATCTTAGGTTTTGTAGGTGATCTTAGTGCTTGAGTCAATCAGTGACTCCCAGATGAAATTAGAGTGAATTTGTACACAACATTCCTTTGAAGGAGATTAGAGTTTCTTCTATGAACATAGTTCAATTCAAATTGTCTCCCTCTACTATGCACATCTATGATGTGGCCTTTCCTTATTCTACTCTTGTTGAGCATGGAGAATAAAAGAACCAAAATCTAACATTGCCTCTTCTAAGGGTGTCCAATGTGCCTGATAAGTTTTTAGGGCTAGAGAGGTTATAATGCCACACCTAATTGTCTTCACATTATTTGACACTCAAAGGCATCATGAAACATCATTTACTATTTTCCAAAAGTGTTCATAAGGAATCTATGCAGATATTGTCTTGTTCCACCCAATGGTTGATCTTGCTAGCATTACAAGTTTTTACAATTTGTAAGATATTTTACTTCAGAAGTTAACTTCTACACATTATTAAATACATCTTCCACACACATGAGCTTAGATAAGGTTTTTTTGGGTTGGCCCAACTGACCATTTATATTGTTTAAACAACTCTAATATGCTAGACTTCAAGGTCATTTTAATAGGTTGCCTTTATATTGAGATGATGGCTAGATGGCCTTTTTACTTTGTTTAAAATATGTGGTTTCTTACAAATAAGAGTGTCATTAATAATATGAAGAGTATGCCAATTAGTAAGTCTCTCAATCTGGAATATTTAAATCAATATGGATCTCCATGGTCCCCAAAGGGAAAATTTAGTAGATACCAATTCTAAGAAACAATGTGATAGCAAATGTGCACATTTATTTCTTCTCTACCCTTGCTAATAGATCTATTTAAAAAGAACCCTAACCTTATATATATTGAATAATTACATTGATGACCATAACATACTTACGTCATGTTACGAAATTTCCTATATCATGTACGTAGACAATTTATACCAAGATGAATTATATTGGAAGACAAATCTGTGAATGATAGTAGTTTGGCTAGTAAGCTCCATCATTTTGATCCTCTGATGCTTACTAGTGATAGAGAGCAAAACTAGATGGCATAAAAGTTGACATGTGTGTTGATAGGTAACCATTAGATTCTTAATCAATAAATATCTTCAAACATTATATCAAAGAGCTCTTGCCAGTGACACTTGTTATGTATTTTCTATTTATGGATCATCAAATTGATCAAGTTCTAAGAGTTCACAAGTTTGAAGCTCTTGTAGTAAGTATGCTAACTAAATCAACCAAATGAAGATTCATTCAAACAATCATAGTGATGAACTTATCATAGAAGATCACAAAGCATACCTGACATAGGGAGTCAGAGCTACATCGACTGCACATACATACATGGAAGCCACTAGAAACAAAAATTATGTCACTATCTTTGAATGCCACTGTAAAGAAAGAGGGGAATTACAGAAGCAAATGGATATAAAAAGATAGAAAAAAATTCAAAAATTGAATAGATTGTGGAGGCAAGGCAAAATGATGCTTCTGCATGTCTTGATATACCAGCACTTCTCTATGTTGTAGTAATCTAGCTTGGTGGTTCTCTACTGTAGATACCATGAGGCCCAGACTATTATGAACTATCCCTTTGTTTTTGTTTGTTATATCCCTGTGGTCATAGGTTCTGGGAGTTATCTTTTTCTTTTTGATGGTTATTGCTATGGCCATGTCATTTTGGAATAAGGTCTTCCACACGAAGGCATGGAGGAGAGTAGTGACAAATAGTAATTGTGGAAACTACCAACAAAAGTATAGCCAAGCCTTATGTGTATTTTATTGTAGCTATTGAAGCCAATGCCATTAGGTATGGGTACGCCCACCATTAAATTAAACACTTGGATTATAAAAAGAATAACTAGATCAATATTTGATGGTTCTAAAAACTCATAGCATTGTTATTATAATGGCTAAATTAATCATACCTAAAGCCTCTGAAGAAATTAAGTCTCACAACATACAACTTGACAACCTCCAGATCAAATAAATTATAGTCCCAAAAAATTTTAAGTTTTTAAAAATTAATGATTTAGGTGATGTTATATGAATATAAATAATATTTGATATCATATATGGGATTGTGGTGATTCAATTAGCAAACTAAAATGAACCTTTTAGGATTTAACTTATGACCTCCCAAATATTTATACCTATTTTAGTCAAATATTAGATAGATAGATAGATAGATAGATAGATAGATAGATAGATAGATAGATAGATAGATAGATAGATAGATAGATAGATAGATAGATAGATAGATAGATAGATAGATGGAGATGGGGGAAGTCAGGTCACGGACATTATTAGAATACGTATCTATTGTTTATAACGGCTTATAGGTGTCCATCAACATGAAAAATGAAATACAAAAAAATTGTTTTTGGATAAAATTGTATGAATTAGAATATGGTTCATTATGTTTTCATTTTGATGATGAATTATATAATGTGATCTCAAAAAAATATTTGTTCTAATAAATTTTGGAAATACTCTTTTTTAATGAAGAATGAAGTGGAAATTTTATAAGAAATAGTCATTTATGAAGAATGAAGTAGAAATTTTATAATAAATAGCCATTTATGAAGAATGAACTAGAAATCTTATAAGAAATAGCCATTTCTTGTCTAGAAGAAGTAGAAATTCTTCAGTTTCCTAAAAACAAACATTATCATTGCTATATACCTATGTTGCAAGAAATTAGAAATAGAAAAAAATAATGAAAATTTGACTTTAAAAAAAAATAGAAGAAGTTGGGAAAATGGTACGAACAAATAGTTTTTGAAATAACAAACTTTAAAATTTTAAAAATACAAAAACTCTCTTTAAACCATTTAAAATTAATTTTCAATAAGCGAGTATTTATATAAAAATAATATCATAATGTATTGTTATGCTTATATTAATATTTTTTTTCTTTGATTAGGGTCAACAAACTACCTCCACTATGTTATCATTAAATTCATCCCTTAAAACTCATTTCATCTTTGCTACAATGCTATCTAATTTGCCAAGAGTCAATGGACTGCTGCACTCTAAACACATGTGATCATTAAGCTCATCTTCTAAAACTCATTTCATTTTTTCTACAATGCTATTTACTTTGCCTAGGATCAATGGACAGTTGCACCCAAACAAATGTGATCATTAAGCTCATCCCCTAAAACTCAATTCTTTTTTGCTATAATGTTATATATTTTATCAGGATAGGTAATTTGGTAGAGTGATATCATGAAATACCAAATTAAAAAGATATGTAAACACGCCACATATACATCAAAAACTTTTTATTCTTGACTATTAAAATAAACTTAGCTCATATCATTAGATTTTGGAGCCTTTCTCCTCATCCTTGTGGAGAGTCTACTTGGATTAAATGGTGGGAGGTGTCCATCTCTCTAACTAACAAATTAATTTATTTATATAGTAATAATTTATCTGAGTTCCACCGTCAAGTCCATGATATATCATATTATAAATACTTGTAGTTTTCAAAGGATCTTGACTTGTCCCCTCTAAATGAGGATTTTAAAGAAGTGGTTACTAGATGGAGACATAATCTAAAGGTTGAGAAGACCTATTTTTATCTTAGTGACCAAATACATGCCTATATCTATTATTTGAAAATTGCATATCAAGATTCCAAATAAAGTTTATCCTTTCTTTGTTTTGATGTAGAAAAAATAGGCTAAACTTTTGGAGGCCATAACTTTTGATCCGTAGCTCTGTTTGAGCTCTTCCATATACCAAAATGACCATTTCAAAAACTTCATTGCTTCCCTAAACCTCTATTTTAACTTAAAATCATTTTTATAAAAAATTAAGAGGCCAAATTAGACCATCTGAGGGTCTGAAATTGGAATTTAATGATTTTTTTTTGAGATTTTTAATTTTTAAAAATTGCATATTTTTATGACCAGACATGAAATTCAATTTAAATTCATCCTATAGGATAATTTTAGTGTTTAGATTATTTTGGAAGATTTTTAGAGCTGCACATGCTTACATGCAAAACTTACTAAAAATAGTAGTTGCTAAAAATCAATTTTTTTTATATATATTATTTTTTTTCAAATTTTTGCATGTCAACTCTAATTTTAGTTGAGGATTATTTATGCATGGTATTATAATAATTTTTATTCAATAAATATGAATCAATATAAGTTATTTTTTTTCATGAACTTTATCTATTGGTATTTTCTTGTCTTGAAAGTATTCAAGTTCATTATCTAGTACCAGAACAAGGTTTAATCTTGGAAGATTAAGAAATGGTAAGAGGAAAAAGAGGTATTATGTATATGAGTTATATAATAACTACCAAGGAAAGTGTAATTTTTAATATAGGTTATCACCAATTAGAGAAGAAGACAAGGTGGTGATGAAGCCAAGGAAGACATAGACCATGATGAAGAAATGTAACAAGAAGAATAATAACAAGATCAGCTACCATTGATGGAAAATATGATGGTTAGGGATTTAGAAGGAAAAAAATGAAAGAATCATAGTTGATGTTCCAGATTATGGAGGCAGTTTAAAAATAGAGTAGTTGATAGATTTTATGAATAACATGGAGAAGTTTTTTGAGTAGAAGACTATGAGAGAAGATAAGAAGGTAAAGTTTGCATGCATGAAATTAAAAGGTCATGCAATGATTTGGTAGGATCACTTATAGAAAGAGAGATAAAGAGAATGTAAAGAGAAGAATAATTCATGGAAAAATATGGAGAAGAAACTGAGGGAGAAATTTCTTCGTATGGATTATACACAAACCCTATACCAAAGATTCTAAAATTTGAGGCAAAAAGATTGTAGTATACGAATGAGTTTTAGAAGGTTTTCATTTGAGTGGAGCATGATGAAATATAAGAGAAAATGGATTAAAGGTATGTAAATAATTTAAAATTTACTATTCAAGATGAATTAATTATGCATAGAATACTTTGCATGGAGGAGGCTTATCAATTAGCTTTAAAGGCTGAAGAAAAACAAAATAGTTAAATTTTTATAAGAATATCTACTGGTCCAAGAAAAGGTGGATCACCTCCAATAAGGGGATGAGGTGGGTTTAATAGCACCAAAGGTAGGTCTAATATTAATAGAGGTGAATCATCACATGGTGCAAAAACACAAGATGAGAATAAGGGTTTTAATACCAATAAAGAGGAAGAGGGTTTTGGAGCAGATGAGGTTATGGTGGTAATAGAGGATTACTTTCAAATAAGATTAGATCATACATTTATTATAGGTGTGGATAAGAAGGTCATAAATAATTTCAATATATGCATTATAAAGATCAAGAAAAGAGGCAAGAGGATCACCCAAGAGTGATTCTAGTTAAGGTTGAGATAGAAGAGAAAAATATTAAAAATTATACTAGTAGATGTTGGAGAGAATCTCATGAAGATGAGACCAATGATTTCTCCAAGGAAGGAACAAGTCTAGAATAAATAATATGGGTATGCATGGCTATGATCAAACATTTTTTTAACAAGATGTACTCTAGGTGCAAAGGTATGCAAAGTAATTATAGATGGTACTAGTTGTGAAAATATGGTTTTTAAAAAAATGATAGATAAACTACATTTGAAATTTAAAAAGCATCCTAATACTTATTAGATCTCATGGTTTAAGAAAGGGAATGAGTTCATAATAGATAAAATGTTCTTAATCAAGTTCTTTTATAAAATGAACTTATAATGATGAAATATGGTGTGATCTTATTCTGATGGATGCATGCCATGTGTTATTAGGGAGACTATGGAAATTTTATATGAAAGTAATTCATGATGGATCAAATAATAGGTAAACTTCTTGGAAATGTGATATAAAGGTAGTTTTGTTACCTCCTAAAGAGGAAGAGAATGCAGAAAGCATGCTCTCTACTAAAGAATTTATCCAAGATATGAAGGTGGCTGGTTGTTATATATTAATAGAAAAGAATGAAGAATTGTAAATGATGTATATAATAATAAAAGTAGCAAGATTATTGAAATAATACGTAGATGTTATGCCTAATGAGTTACTAGATAGTTTACCATCGAAGAGAAATATTCAACATAATATTGATTTGATTCCAATATCAGCTCTACCCAATCAGGCATCTTATAAGATGAGTCTATTAGAACATGTAGAAGTAAATAAGCATGTTACTAAATTATTGAGAAATAATATGATAAATGAGAGTATGATTCCATGTGTAACACTAATGTTTCTAACTCCAAAGAAAGATGAAGGATGGAGAATGTGTGTGGATAGTAGAGCAATTACTAAAATTACATTCAAATATAGATTTTTTATACCTCATTTAGATGATATGATGGATGTGTTTTTAGAAGCAAAATATTTTACTAAAATTGATCTAAAGAGTGGTTATTATCAGATTTAAATTCATGAAGGAAATTAGTGGAAAATTGCATTCAATACAAGGGATGGATTATATGAGTGGATGGTGATGCCCTTTGGATTTTCTAATAAATCTAGCATATTTATGAAAATGATGACTATAATACTATGAGAATATATTGGTAAGTTTTTGGTAGTTTATTTTGATGATATTTTGATATTCATTAAGAATAAATAAGAAGACTTACAACATTTGAGAATGGTACTAGATTTGTTAAGAAAGGAGAAGTTGTATACAAATTTGAAGAAGTTTAAGTTTATGCAAAATAGTTTGGTATTTTTGTTATTTATAGTTTCAGTATATGGTGTGAGAATAGATGAAGAAAAGATAAAGGCAATTATTGAGTGGCCTATTCCAGAAGGCATTATAGAGGCAAAAATTTCTATGGTTTAGCAACTTTTAGAAAAAAATCAATAAAACTTTTAGTAGTATTATAGCACCAATGAAAAATTGCATGAGAGGGAAGGAATTTGCATGGACTAGAGCAACCATAAAAAGAATTGAATTTTTTAAGAAGGTTACAGATAGACCAATTTTAAAATTACCAGATTCTAACAAAATGTTTGATATTTAGTAAGACTAAAGAGGAAAACATACAACATTTTATAATGGTACTAGACTTATTAATAAAGGATAAGTTGTATGTAAATTTGAAGAAGTGTAGGTTTATGCAAAATAGTTTGGTATTTATGGGATTTGTAGTTTTAGTAGATGGTGTGAGAATGGATGAAGAATAGATAAAGACAATTTTTGAGTGTCCTATTTCAAAAAGCATTACAATTGTAAGAATTTCCCATGGTTTAGTAACTTTTTATAGAATAGTTATTAGAAATTTTAGTAGTATTTAGGCACCAATAATAGATTGCATGACAGGCAAGGAATTTGCATGTACTAGAGTAGCCATAAAAAGCTTTGAATTTTTGAAGAAGATTATATAAAGACCACTTTTAATATTACCATATTTTAACAAACCGTTTAAGATTGATTAAGATGATTCATTTATGGGAATTGGTATTGTGTTGAGTCAAGAAGGAAATCGAGTAACATATTTAGTGAGAAATTGAATGAGGTAAGAACAAAGTATTCTACCTATGGTGTTGAACTTTATGTAATTGTACAAGCTTTAAAACATTGAAGGCATTTCCTGGTGCTTAAGGAGTTTATCTTATTTATAGATCATGAGGCTTTGAAGTATGTGAGTACATAACTGAAGTTGAATAGTAGGCATGACAAGCAGGTATCTTTAATAAAAAGGTGTAATTTTGTATCGAAACATAAATCAGGTAAACATAATTGGTAGCTGATGAATTGAGCAAGAGAGTAGAATTATTAACTACTATGGTGAGTGAATTAGTTGTATTTGAAGCTATCAAGGAATTATATGATATTAATCCATATTTTAACAAGATATTTGAATAGTACAAGAATCCATGAATAGGTGGGATGGA
>JARHVA010000516.1:1940000-1955000 GCA_037957365.1 Torreya grandis
AGGAAGGTACATTATATATGAATAAAATAGACATGATCACACATCCTCATGTATGTGGGATTATCTTCCCCAATGACTTAATAACACCTAAGCTAGCTAAATATTATGTATTAGAAACCCAATAAATAAAATAAAAATATACACTAATAACCCTCCACCACACATAATATTTAGGCCGGTGGAGTATTTATGTCCCAGTAACTAGGCCTAATAAGGTAAAAAAGTATAAAGCAATATTTCATAAAGTAGAGAAGAAAATAAAATTCTTAGTGAAAACTCTCCCCCATAAAACAAAATGGTGAGAGAGAGAAAGAAGGGAAGGAGGGAGAGAAAATAAGAAGAAAAATGGAATCCCCCTCACCCCAAAGATGATGTTGCATTATCTTAAATCCAAAAAAGAGATCGCAAGTGATTATACTTGTTCTCCATAAAAGATTTGGTGAAGATGTTAGTTGTTTATTCTATCATCTGGGAATATATCATATCAATGATATATTTATGGATGAACTCTATGATGAAGTGCATATGAATATTATATGTTTGGTTTATGGATGTTGGATCAGATTCCTTCAAATATGAATAGTTCTCTGGTCATCATAGCAAATGATTGTTGATCATCAAAATTAGATACAAAACTATGTGATAATTATTTGAATTAAAATAGCCTCATTGGTAATATTGACAAATGCTATGTATCTTAACTCAATAGATGATAAAGTGATAGAATTCTATTTTTTACTTGAACTACTCAATCCTAAACAAATAGAGAAATTGTAACCTAAAGTGGACTTGTATTTTTGAATATCATCAGTCAAATCTAAGTCAGTATAGCCAATCAAGTCAATACTAATTCTAGATCTATAATAAATCCCAAATATATGTGTGACTTGAACAAAATTCAATATCTTCATAGCTACTTTCCACTATAGCTCATGGAGTTATTGCATGAATCTGGAGACTGTGCCCACTACATATGATATGCTATGTCTAGTGTGCATTAATTAGACAAGATTGCCATCAAGTTGTTGATCCAAGGTAGCATAAACTAATGGTGAAGTATAAAATACCTTGAATTTGACCTTAGATATTAAAGGACCTTGAGTTGACTTACAATCATCCATGTGAAATCTAGCAAGTAAGTTAAGAGAATATTTGGCCTATGCAATAATAATCCCTAAGTTAGACTCAAAAATCTAGATCCCAAGAAAGTATTGTAATATGCCTAAATCTATCATAAAAATATCTAATTAAGATATTATTTCATCATTTTAATGGATGAGGAAGAGCTCCCGGTGATCAAAAGATTGTCACCATAAATATCTATAATCAAAAGTGAATCATCTTATCAAAAGAGATAGTCATTTAGATCTAAATGGAAACCAATAATTACTAAAAAAATATGGAATGAATCCATCTTTGCATACCAATCCCTAGGGGCCTATTTGAGTCCATGGATGGATTTATAAAGTCTACACATAAATTAATAATTCTCAACAAATCCTAATGGCTGCTCCATGTAAATATATTTCTCAAGGTCACCATGAAGTAAGGCACTCTTCATGTCCTTATGGTGAACATCTAAATGATTGCGTACGATCATGGTAAGTGTGAACTATTGTAAAGGTTTTAATGTATTCAATGCCAAGAACCTATGAGAAACCTTTTACGACCAACCTCACCTTGAACTTGTCAATGGGACCATGTACTACATACTCAATCTGATGTATCCATCTACATCAAACTATGTTTATTAATTTAGACATAAGTGTCACCTACCAAACATTATTAATAATTAAGGATTTAAACTCCTCATTCATGGTAGAATCCCACTCAATAATATTTGATGCCTCTAAAAAAAAATTAGGTCTAAGGTAGAGCCACAAAAAGCACGTGGCTCTCTTCAAAACTCTATATGTGTTTGCCTATCATTTGAAATATCCCCAACCCACGTAAATGTGCTTTATATTGTCTATCTATCCCAAATATGACTTGAAGTAGATGATTTAGGTAGATAATTATCATC
The DNA here is from genome assembly GCA_037957365.1 of Torreya grandis. Classification (NCBI taxonomy): domain Eukaryota; kingdom Viridiplantae; phylum Streptophyta; class Pinopsida; order Cupressales; family Taxaceae; genus Torreya; species Torreya grandis. The sequence goes on from JARHVA010000516.1 coordinate 1,942,024, forward strand.
CTCCGAAGTGTGGCTAAATTTGGAGGGAGATGATTTCCCATTGCTACTCTCATGATTAGAACTAGAAGTGCCCTCAAACTCTTTAATGTGCTCAAGTTGATTTGAATCATTAGAATGATCATAGAATCCAAGTTAGTCCAATGAAGTGGGAGAAGTGTCAAGTGTCATGTCTATATGACTCTCTTGAAAGTGAACACTTCTCTCAATGAACAACTCATGTGTGGTTAGATGATAAAGTTGATATCCATCAATACCATCTAGGTATCCTAAAAATATGTAAGGCTTACTATTAGGTTGAATAGGCTTGAACTTATTCTTAGAATTTTTGCCATAGCTATATATCTAAAGAACCTAAAATGCTCAAATATGGGTTTATAATTATGCCATGTTTTGAAAGGAGTTATTATTTTGATTGCTTTCTATGGAACATGGTTATAAATATAGTAATCATAATTGATTACTTCTACCAATACTGAGGTGTCAATGATTTGGAGTGAATCATGTATTTTTCCATCCCTTTTCATGACTAGTTCGTACATTCTGTAACACCATTTTACTAAGGATTATAGGGAACTATGTATTGTAAATCAATCCCCTTTGTTATGCAAAACTAGTCAAACTTATGATTGACATACTCACCCCCATTAGCTGTCTTAAGAATCTTGATAGATTTATCCAATTATTTTTTAATAAATGCCTTGAAGTCTTTAAAATCATCAAAAATTTTAGAATTTTGTACAAACAAATAGACCCATGTTTATCTCAATAAATCATCAATGAATATGACAACATACATAGCCCTAGTGAAATATGGATGAGGGAAGGGCCCCAATATGTAATTATATATCAAATATAATGCTTGTGTATCCATCCATGCTTTTCTCTTATAAAAATTATCTTCAAGATGTTTTCTAAGGGTACAATCCTCATAAAGAACCTTAGAGAAATAAACTCTAGGAAAACCCATGACCATGTCTTGTTGATTGAGATTTTATAGATGGCAATAGTTAAGGTGGCCAAATTTATCATGCAATAATTTAATAACTCCATTCAAGTGAGTCATCAATGTAGTAGGAGAAATATCAAATTCAAAGTGTGAGAAGGTATATAAGTGAGTTTGGTGATTTTCCCTTCCTATAGGCACTATAGAATCATTGTGCAACTCTTTGATGAATAAAAAATATGCAGAAAATGTAAATCCCATGCCCATACAAATCTGAGTGATTTGGTACACTGATAGGAGATTAATTTAAAGTGATGGAACACTTAGGAAATTAATGTATGTTCTTCCATTCACTTCAGCAAACCATCTCCCTCCAAATATTGTGTTTGTGTCATCACCCAATGTGATATAAGACATGATACATTGATGAATCTACGTAATAAAATTCAACCTAGGAATAACCCATGTGGTGTGAATCACCTAATTCAATAACTTATGAAGAATTTAGATCTATAAATGCTACCAAGGCCTTGCCATTTTGTTTCTCTTTACCTCTATCTTTTTCATTAGAAGAATCCTATGTTGATGAAATTTATTTGATATATTTAGGAACACCTATGTTGTTCATTTATATAATATGATTTAAGTGATGAATCTACTTCTTCATACACTTGTGATCATCATGCCCATTTTTCTTGTAATGGGCACACTTAACCTTATCTTTCTTGAGTTTACCATTAGCAAAAGAGGTTGCAATTTTTGGCTTTTGTTCCTTATTTTATTGATCCTTCTTCTCATGATCCTATTTATTCTATTTATTATTCTTCTTATTTGAAGCCTTATTTTTCCCATTTACCAAAAATCAGGGCTTTTGGTTTTGAGGACTTCAGTGTGTCCATTTATATTAACTTATCTTGTTCTCAAGTGAAGTTGGAAATAAAGTCATCTAAATAAGGCATCTTCCATGTGGCTTCAATAACACATTTGGTAGTATGGAATGTAGATACAAAGATAAAATAATTTGGACCTAATTTTGAGAGTATATAAAGAATATGTTTGTCATCTTTCTTCTCTATCCCACATTTTTTCAACTGCAATATCAAGGAATTAAACTTAGTTAAGAAATCCTGAAGAGTGTCAAAACTAGTAGGACTAAAACTAATGAATTTTTTATCTACTCCATGCCCTCTCATTACATATACATTCCCAAAGATATTTTTTGAGATTCTCTAGACTTTATTAGAAGTTTTAGCAAACTCTGCATGAAAGAGAAGATCTAGAGAAACTAACATACATAGTGACCCATAGGCTTCATCACAATGGTTGTACCACTTACCAATTTTACACATGCATTAGTTTTACTCGTAGTGCCCATTATTATACAATGTAAACCCTTACTTATCAAAATGATTTACATTTTTGGTTTCCATTCATAGTTGTTAAATGTTGTGTGTAGTGAATTTAAATTTGTGTCTATTTACAAAAATAACTTTATTGTAGTTGTTGTTGAGGTTGTTGCAAAAAATATATAAATGTAATGAATTTCTAAAAAATATAAACCATAACACAACCACCCACACCAAATTAGCTTTTATCAACTTTCCTCTACCCCCCTCCTCTGCCCAATCCCCCACCCCACTCAAATATTTGCCAGTTTATAATTTGAGTTTCACTAAAATATATATTGGACTAATGGATAGGGCATGAAAAATCATGCACTTCTCAACAAAATGGTACTAAATTCATAGTTATCAATTAAAATTTACAATTGATATCATATTTGCATCTTTAATGTCCTTATTTGATTAAAATATCATTAAATTTAAACTCACTAAAGGATTAAAAGAAATTATATCCATACATATAGGTGATGGAATCGATCTACAGACCTCTCTAAACCTATTTTTAATTCTTATTCAATCTTTCTATGCACCTACATGTACATTCACATGGAGGTACTTCCATGTGAAAATAAAATAAAAAATCAACTAGATTAAAAATATATATAATTTTAGAGCACGTATTTGAAATGAATTTTATATAGCTTTTGGAAATTGCCTTCAAGTATGCATTACCATAGATAAATATAGGTTTATGTGTCACTATTTGAGTAAAACCAGACCAATAAGATGGTAAATGCCTTGAAAATTCTATGGGAGCTATTGGATATCCTTGTTAAACTCAAAAAAATGTCATGAGTAGAGATCACAGGCTATGAAAAGACTCTCCAATGGCATTCTAAGCTATCTAAGAATGTATTCAGTCATGCAGAGTGTCAAAATGGCATAGCAATCCATGTAGAGGGCTCAACAGACCATCTGGCTAAAATGAAGTAGCATGCCATGTGGATGGATCAATAGACCATGTGGAGGTTTGGAACAACATAGCATATTGTGAATGTGCATGCAATGCAGGCTCCTAAAGCTTTAGAGTTTTAAGAAAACTTCCATTAAACTATCATGAAAACCAAGTCTACACAAAAACACCTCCTAAAAATAGTAATACCCTTATTTCTAGTAAAAAATCCCATTAAATGTTTCTCAGTCGCTTTGGGTGACCGAGTGATATTAACAAATCTTGAGATTTTTTAATACTCACTAGAAATTTAGATTTTATATATTGAAATGGGGGTGAAGGTTTGACCAAATAATTTTAAGTGGTTATTGATCCCAACTAGACCCATTTCCTTTTATACCTATTAGAAACATATTTATCCATCTAGGTGTGGATATTCCCTTATGATTTTCATGTTATCTCCACCTCGCCCCCTCCCCTCGAACCCACCCATCAAGTCTCTCCACTAATGGTCACCTTATAAAGGTCATGGCTTTAGAGATTGTGGCGTGCATCATTTATGTTGTAGATGCTAAAGTGGTTCACCACATTTTTGTGGCCATATCTATGATACAATGCTCATGGTGGTAGATACAAATTCCTAGACATTGGTTGCTGAATGGGTCCATTGTAAGGAAAGTTTCATGTAACTATTTCCTCTCCTAAACAAGTTCCAATAAATGATGAAAATAGGGAAAATAATAATCATATATGCGAGCTAGTACTTGATATAGAATATTCATGTACTAGTGGTGGTTTGGGTTGGGTTGAAAAGATGGATGAACTTCTTTTCCATCTTCATTGATTGCTCATATAGTCTACTTATTGTGCTTTGTTTTCTTAGTGCACCTATGGCTATTTATCTTTTTTTATGTGATTTGTTCAATCTTTTTTCATTTAGATGTTATTTTTAACATTCAAGTTTTCAACTTTATTTTTCAATTAAAATAGTTTTTTAAAAAATCACATAAATTTGGCATATTTTTTTAGCTTAGATTCCATTTTAGCTATGGAAAAATAAAAATAATATTTTTTCTCATGCCACTCTTTAATACTATTTCTCTATTGTTAATAGAATTAATGTTTTATCTAATGTCATGCTTTAGATTTAGGTACAATTAGATAAAGTGTGTCTTCAAGTGGAGTACCTCTAGACTCTTTGAGACCATTAGGGGAGTGCCTTGTGCATTGTTATCTAGGTTCCTCCTAACTGTCATCTCCATTAGTCGCCTCTAAGGGACCTATAAGTATGGGTAGTGAAGTGCAACATGCTCTCATAGCAGACACTACTTTATCTCCATTCAATGTCATTTTCCCACTCTACTAGTAAACTCAACTACTTTTGGTGGACAAGAGTGGTCTGCACCTTCCCAAGGAAATTTCCCTCAACTTGAACTTGTTATTTCACCCTCAAGGAAGGTGGTTCAGGATAATTAAAAAATATATAAGGATAAGGATGGTTGAGAACCAATACATGATATGATACACTAATCTAATGGAAATGGCTTGAGTGTGGGAGGGGGGCGTTAGGTTAGACTAAGAAGCCAAATGAGTTACCACCTTCTCCTCTACTACTTGTGGTTGCTTTGATTGCTTAGATATTATTTTTCTTGGTAGGTTCCTTTTTATAGATTGTTATCTATGTTTTCACTCTTCTTAGGTTGAAATAATTTTTTTATAAAGTTAAAATTGTACTAAGCTTCACAGCAATGGCCAACGTGACACTAGGGTGTGATCATTTCACTCATTTTTTTATGAATAGTTTTGTAGTATAGTGGTATGTTAATACTTGGAAAAGCTTTTCCAATTAAAAAAATAGTTTCTCTCTCTATTCTTCCTTTAAATATGATTCAATGGAATGTGATATCATACCATTCATCAATTTTTTTGGGTTAAGAATACAATGTATATTTTATATTATTAATAGAAAAAAACTTTTCAATGGAAAAACAATAGTGTTATAATTTCTTGGTTTAAAATGTTTTAATCTTTAGTGACTCTCATTTTTACATATGACCAGTGTGATTTTGAGATAGAAGGATATAAAGAGAAAGTTTCCATGTATTAAAATACTAATTCCAATAATTCCAAACAGCTTCACTGATATACTACCCATTTAATATAATTCAGTCACCATGGGCCACGAAACTCTGGTCCATTTATATCTATACTTTGTCAGATACTCCCACAAACCTAATTATAACAATGGTAGCAAACGGCTATGAAAATTTAGAAAAATAATTCACTGATTGTAGAGATTGTGGAGGCAAAGCGAAATCTCCTGTTGCTTTTTCTCTTGTTGTGTATGAGGTTGATGCATGTCTGGATAGACCGGCAGTTCTCTGCCACGCAGTAATCTAGCTTGGTGGTTCTTTACTGTAGGTCTCATCTGGTCAAGACTATTGCGAACTATCCCTTTGCTTTTGTTTGTTATATGCCTGTGGTCATAAGTTATGGGAGTTAAGCTTTTATTTTGATGGTTATTTCAATGGCCATGTCGTTGGGGAATAGTGTCTTCCACACGAAGGCGTGGAGGAGAGTGGCGACGAAGAGAGAGGAAACAGTAAGGGTAGCAACTACCGACATAAACAGCCAGGCCTTGTGTGAAAGGATTGGTCACCTGCTCTGAATATGTTATTGTAGCTATTGAGCCGATGTCATTGGGTATGTGTACCCCCACCATGAAATTGACAACCTCCAATATAGTCAGAATAATTAGATTAATTTTTTATGAGCCTGAATTAAACTCTGAGTTTTGTTATTATAATGGCCACATTAAGATACCTGAAGCCTCTTAAGAAATTAAATCTCAGAACCTGCAGCAAAACAAACTCCAAATCAAATAAACCTATAGCACCAGAAAATGTAAAGATTTAAATGCTGTTATATGCATATAAATATGTTTTGTTACTATAAATGGGATTGTGGTGTCTCAATTACCTAATTAAAAACAGCATGTTAGGATTTAGATTACAACCTCTCAAATATTCTCAGCCAATTATATATATATATATATATATATATATATATATAAAATTGGCTGAGAATATTTGAGAGGTTGTAAGTTAAATCCTAACATGTTGTAGAATTATAAATTAGAGTACATACCTTTGGTTTATAGATTTTTATAAGTGTTGAAAAATGAATTAAAAGAAAAATATTTGTAAACAAGTGTTAGAAAAATGAATTAAAAAATATATATTTTTGAATAGAATGGTGAGTCAGTTTTTATATTAATATTTGGGTTTATATTTTGTGATATAGGATGAAAAAATAATGAATGATTATAGAATGTTATTTATTGTTTTCTCACACTAATAAATTATAGTGTGATTTTAAAAGTTGGTTTAAAAATTACTCGCATAATTTTATCTTTAAAATATATAAATTTCTCACATAATTTTATCTTAAAAATATATAAATATGATGTGTCTTTTATTATACAACTTATATCATTTTGATAATTATATTCAAACTATTATATAATTCTCTATTCTTTGTTATTATGAAATTTTTATAAAATTTATATATAACTGATACAAATTTGTTATAGAATAATTATATTTATAAATTTACATATCTATCTGATGTAGAAAAAATAGGCCGGCCTTCCAAAGGCCATAACATTTGACCCATAGCTTTGTTCGAGTTCTTTCACATACCAAAATGACTATCTCAAAAATTTCATTGCTATCCTAAGCTACCCTATTCTCTTAGAGATGATTTCAATATTTTTTAGAGGCTAAACATGATCATCTGAGGGTCTAAAATTACCATTTAATAAATTTTTTAGGAATTTTTTATTTTTATAAATTGTATATCTTTAAATCTAGACGTCAAATTCAGTTCAATTTCATGTGATAAGTTAATTTTAGCATTTAGGATATTTTTAGACCTACGTGTGCTTACATGTGAAACTTACTATAAATAATAGCTGCTAAAAGTAGATATTTTTTTTTAGATTTTAGGCTTTTTTTTTTTTTAAATAAATTTTAGCATGTCAACTCTAATTCTGAGTTGAAACTTATTTAAGCATGGTTTGGGTTTATAATTATTTCAAGTCATTCAATACAATCAATACAAGATATTTTTCATAATCTTGGCCAATTGATAATTTTATTTGTCTTGATATTTTTTGGATTCATTATCTGGTATCAAAGCAAGTTCAAATATTGAAGGAGTAAGACATGGTGAGAGGATGCAGAGGTATTGCATATATGAATTGGAGTATACAAGATTTCGAAGACAAGTGAAATAATTGATCGAGGTTATCACCAATTAGAGAAGAAAACAAGGTGGTCATGAGGAAGGATACAAACCATGATGAAGAAGTTCAGCAAGAAGAACAACAAGAGTAGCCACCATCGATGGAAAAGAGGATGGTTTGGGATTTACAAGGAAGAAATGAAGGAATCAAATTTGATATTATAGATTATGAAAGTTGTTCAAAATTAGGGGAGTTGATAGATTAGATGAAAATCGTGGAGAAATTCTTCAAGTGGAAAACTATGAGAGAAGACAAGAAAGTAAAGTTTGCATTCAAAAAATTGAAAGATCATGTAATGATTTGGTCAGATCACCTATAGAAAGAGAGATAAATTATAGGTAAATAAAATATCAATTCATGGAAAAAGATGGAAAAAAAGCTAAGAAATAAATTTCTTGTAGATTATTCACAAACCCTATACAAAAGATTTTAAAATTTGAGGCAAAAAGATCATAGTATACAATAGTAAACATATGAGTTTTATAAAATTTTCATAAGAGTGGAGCATGATCAAATAGAAGAGTAGATGGCTACAAGGTATGTAAATAGTTTGAAATTTACTATTCAAAATTAATTAAACATGCATAGAATACTTTGCATGGAGGAGGGTTATCAATTAGCTTTGAGGGAAGAATAAAAATAAAATAGATAAAATTTTAGAAAAAAACATCTCTTAATCTAATAAAAGGTGGATCCCATACAAATAGGGGATGAAGTGAGTTTAATAGCACTAGAGGTGGGTCTGATAACAATAGAGGTAAATCATCACATGGTGCAGAAAAGCAAAATGACAATAGGCAAGGGTTTCAATAACAACAAAGAGGATGAGGTTTTTAGAGAGGATGAGGTTATGATGGTGTTAGAGGATGGTTTATAAATTTGTAGAGATTTTATGTTTGTTATAGATGTGTAAAATAAGGGAACATATCATTTGACTATTCACACTATCAATAACAAGAAAGGAGTCAAGAAGATCACCTAAGAGTGAATCTAGTTAAGGCTAACATAGAGGAGAAAAATATCAAAGTTAAAAATACAGATGTTAGAGAGAATATCACGATGAGAAGAATCATGATCACTCTAAGGAAGGAACAAGTGCAGAATAAAGGTGATGATTCATGGTTATGACTAAATATTTTTTAAACAAGATGTACTTCAGGTGGAAAAGTATGCTAAGTAATTATAGATGGTGGTAGTTGTAAAAATATAATTTCTAAAAAATGATAGAGAAACTAAATTTGCAATGTAAAAAGCATCCCAATCCTTATTAGATTTCATGGTTTAAGAAAGGGAATGAATTTATAGTAAATGAAAGATGATTAATCAAGTTTTTTATATGAAAAAGTTATAATGATGAAATATGATGTGATGTTATTCTGAGGTATGCATGTCATGTGTTATTGGAAAGACCATGGTAATTTGATAAGAAATTAATTCATGATGAAGCGAAGAACACAAATGTTTTGAAAAGGTGGTACAAAGGTAGTTTTTTTACCTCTTAAAGAGGAAGAAAAGGTAGAAATCATGCTCTCTACTAAATAATTTATCTAAGATATGAAGGTGGGAGGTTTTTATGTATTAATAGCAAAGAATGAAAAAACAAAAATGGTGCCAATACCAACAAAAATAGAAAGAAAGAGTGTTGAAAGAATATGTAGATGTTATGTCTGATGCGGTACTAGATGATTTACCATCAAAGAGAGATATTTAATATCACATTGATTTGATTTCAGCATCATCTCTACCCAGTTAAGTAGCATATATGATGAGTCCAATAAAACATGCTAAATTAAATAAATAAGTTATTGAATTGCTAAAAAAGAAGGTGATAAGGGAGAGTATAAGTCCATGTGCAACACCAACATTGCTAACTCCCAAGAAATATGGAGGATGGAGAATGTGTGTGAAAAGTAGGGCAATTAATAAGATTACAATCAAGTGTAGGTTTCTTATACCTTGTTCAGATGATATGATGGATGTCTCGTAGGAGAAAAATATTTTAATAACATTGATCTAAAGAGTGGTTATTATCATATTAAAATTCATGAAGGAGATGAGTGTAAAACTACATTCAATATTAGGGATGGCTTATATGAGTGGATGGTGATGTCATTCAGACTATCTAATGTACCTAGCACATTTATGAGAGTGATCGATATAGTGCTACAAGAATGTATTTATAAGTTTATGGTTGTTTAAATTGAAGATATTTTGATATTCAATAAGATTAAAAAAAACACTTATAACATTTGAAAATGGTTCTAGGTTTGTTAAGAATGGAGAAGTTGAATGTAAATTTGAAGAAGTGTATGTTTATGCAAAATAGTTTGATATTTTTGGGATTTGTAGTTTCAACAGATGGTGTGGGAATGGGTAAAAAGAAAATATAAATATAATTTTTGAGTAGCCTATTCCAAAAATCACTAAAGAGGTAAGGATTCTCCATGGTTTAACAAATTTTTACAAAAAAAAATATTTAAAAAATTAGTAGTATTATTGCACCAATAATATATTGCAGGAGAGAGAAGGAATTTTCATATACATGGCAACCATGAAAATTTTTGAATTTTTGAAGAAGAAAATTATAGAAAGACCAATTTTAATATTACCATATTTTTAAAAAGTGTTTGAGGTTTATTAAAATGCTTGATTTGTGAGAATTAGTGTTGTGTTGAGTCAATAATGAAAGCCAATAACATATTTTAGTGAGAAATTGAATGAGGTAAGAACAAATTATTCTACCTATGATGTTGAGATTTATGCAATTATATAAGTATTGAGTTATTGGTGGCATTACCTAGTGCCTAAGGATTATATCCTATTTACAGATCATAAGGCTTTGAAGTATGTGAATACACAAAAGAATTTGAATAATAAGCATGCCAAGTGGGTATCTTTCTTGCAAGGGTATACTTTTGTATTGAAACATAAATATAAAAAAATATAATCGGTAGCTAATGCATTAAATAAGAGAGTAGTAGTATTAACTACTATGGTGAGTGAAGTAGTTGGATTTGAATCAATCAAAAAATTATATGATATTGATCCATATTTTGGCAAGATAGTTGAACAGTGTAAGAATCCATTAATAGGTGGGACAGATACTTTTCATGATGAGTATCTTATACAGGAAGGTTATATCTTCAAAGGGAAATAATTATGCATTCTAGTTGGGTCTCTATGACACAATATAATAAGATAATTACATAGTGACAATTTGGTTGGACATTTTGTTAACATGAAGATAATAGCTTTGGTGGAGGAAAAGTATTTTTGGTCTAAGATGGAGAGAGATGTGACAATGTATCTTTTAAGGTATAAGATATGTTAGGTGGATAAAGGAAATGCATAAAATATTGGATTATACATGCCATTACTGATTCTTAGAGGACCATGGATACATTTGAGTACAGATTTTGTGTTGGGATTAACAAACACACAAAAAGGTAATGGTTTAATTTTTGTTGTTGTACATATATTTTCTAAGATGGTTCATTTTATTCCATGTAAGAAAACTAATGATGCCATTAGAGTTTCAAAATTATTTTTTAAGGATATTGTGAAATTGCATGGTGTTAAAAAAAAATAACATCAGATATGAACACAAAAATTTTAAGTAATTTCTAGAGGACTTTGTAGAAGAAGATGGGTGCTAAGCGACAATTAAGTAGTGCATATCACCCATAAATAGATGGACAGACAAAAGTTGTGAATATGAGATTGGGAAATTTATTGAGATGCATAGTGTTAATAAAAAAATAACATCAGATATGAACACAAAATTTTTAAGTAATTTTTGGAGGACTTTTTAGAAGAAGATGGGTGCTAAACTACAATTAAGTAGTGCATATCACCCATAAATAGATGGACAGAAAGAAGTTGTGAATACGAGATTGAGAAATTTATTGAGAAGCCCAAGCAATGAGAATTGGCTTTATTGGAAGCTAAGTTTGAATATAATACCTTAGTGAATAGATCAATAAAAAAATAATAATTTAAATTTTTTTATGAAAAAATCCTATGGTTATTTTTAATTTGGTATAATTACCAAATTTAGATCAAGTTAGTGATGATACAAAAACATTTACAGAGCATATGTAGTAGTTGCAAGGAGTAAATAGAAAGTTACAAAAAAGTAATGAGAAATATAAAGAATTAGCAGATGTTAGAAGAAGATCAAAGGCATTTGAAGAAGGAGATTTGGTAATGGTTTACATAAGAAAAGAAACATTTCCAAAAGGCATGTACAACAAGTTAAAGTACAAAAAATTAGACCATTCAAAATTTTAAAGAAAATCAATGACAATGCTTATGAGGTGAGTTTACCAAAAAAAATTGATATATCTCTAGTATTTAATGTTTTAAATTTATATGAATTCCAATTTAGAATAAGGTGAAGGTGATGAAGATAAAGAAGTAAATTGGGAGCAATACATTCCAAATAAGAAGGAAAAAAATAGTACAAGTTTTGGATATGAAGACAATGAACACAAGCCAAGGGAATTATAACATACATTTGGTATAGTGGGAAGGATTGTAGTAATAAGACAACACTTGGATTATAGAATGGAAGATAAAGAAGATTAACAAATAAAAATGGTATAAGTACAAATAGGGAAACTCGAAAGAGCTAAGTTGTTTTCACCTAGAGGAGAATGATGTAGAAAAAATACGCCAACCTTCCAAAGGCCATAAATTTTGACCTATAGATTTGTTTGAGATCTTACACATGTTAAAACAATCATCTCAAGAAAAAAGTATCTATCCTAAGCTACCCTATCTACTTATATTTGATTTCAATATTTTTTGGAGGCCAAATGTGATCATCTAAGAGTTCAAAATTATCACTTAATGAATTTTTAAAGAATTTTTTAGTTTTAGTAATTTTATATTTTTAGGTCTAGATGTCAAATTTAGTTGAATTTCATATTTAATATATTTTTGGATATTTTTAGAGATACGGGTGCTTGTATGTGAAACTTACTATAAATAACAGTTGCTAAAAATGGATTTTTTTTAGATTTTAGTTTTTTCAAATTTTTGCATGTCAACTCTAATTCTGAATTGAGACTTATTTAAACATGGTTTGGGTTTGTAATTATTTCAAGTCATCCTATATGAATCAATATAAGTTATTGTTCACAATCATGACCTATTGGTAATTTTATTTGTCTTTATAATTTTTGGGATCATTAAAATCATCCAACATTATGCTTCTAGAGATGTACTAATTATTATTGTTGAAATATAATTTCATCATTCTATTATTGTTAACATTAACAATATTTTTTATATAATTTCATCATTCTTTATTTATAAACATCCTACCAAAATAAGAATAGTATAATTTCCATCCCTCCAATAATATTTTCATTCTAATTAATCATACTTAATCCTTAAATAATATTATTATGTTTAAATTACATTTCAAAT
>JARHVA010000516.1:1960000-1992500 GCA_037957365.1 Torreya grandis
GCTTTGGAAGGTTGAATATTCTTCACAAGAAACACATGGTGAAGGGACTGCCCCTTATAGAATAACCAAATAAGGTATGTGAAGGTTGTATATAGGGGAAGCAACATACGAGTACATTTCTTATGGGTAAGGCATGGAGAGATAGAGCTCCTTTAGAACTAATCCATTAAATTTTTTGTGTTCAAATGAATACCCCATCTCTATTTAAAAATTTCTACTTTATGACATTCATATATTACTACAATCAAAAGATATAGGTATACATTTTAAATAACAAATCAGAGGCATTTGAGACCTTCAAGCATTTTAAGGCTGTGGTGGAGAAGTAAAGTGGTCATTACGTCAAGATTTTGAAGATGGATAGAGGGGGAGAGTATATCTCCAATGAGTTCATGAATTTTTGCAAGTATTATGGCATAAATAAATAATTTATAGCTAGGTATACACTACAACAAAATGGTGTGGCTGAGAGGAAGAATAGAACCATCCAAGAGATGGTAAGGAGCATGCTAAAGGCAAAAGGTTTTCGTAATAATTTTGAGACTAAGCCTATAGTAACAACTATGTACTTATTAAAAATTTGTCCAACAAAGAGTGTAAGGGATGTGATCCCTGAAGAAGCATGGAGAAACTGAAAGCCAAATGTTGGACACCTTAGAGTGTTTGGTTGTGTGGCATATGTGCATGTGCCCAATCAAAGGAGTAAATGGAATGGCAAAGGTAAGAAGTTCATAGTCATAGGGTATAGTGAAAAATCAATGGCATAATAACTATATAATCCCATCACTAAAGAGCTCATAATCAGTCAAGATGTTCAATTCATTTAGCATGAAGCTTGGGAAGAGAGACAATATAAAGGGCATGTAGAAACAAGGGCTGCTAGACTCTTTATTGAATATGAAATAGTAGGCAATATAGACACCAATGCACCAAGTTGGACCCTTATTTCACATATGGCTGATTCATCTAATGACAACAACCATCATGGAAGTTAAGGAACTATTCAAGAGTCAACACCATCCTCCTCCAACTTAAATCAACATCATGTAAGGACAAGAAGATTGCAAGAGGTCTATGAGCAGTCAAGATATGAAAAAAATCAAGATGAAACTATGAATTATGCTCTCTTTTTATTAGTTGATCCTATCCACTTTCAAGAAGTAATCAAGGATAGCAAGTACTGTGAGGCTATGGATGAAAAGATGCACATCATAGAGACAAATGAGATATGGGAATTAGTTGACCTACCAAAAACAAAAAAGGTCATAGGAGTTAAAGGGGGGTACAAAACAAAAAATAATCTCAAAGGCAAGATAGAGAGGCATGATGTAAGGCTAGTGGTAAAGGGATATAAGTAAAGGCCTGGATGTGATTACAATAAAATGTTTTCACTGATAACAAGGCTATAAATGGTAAAGACAATCATAGGCATTGTTACCTAACACAAGTTTGAGGTGCATCAAATGGATGTGAATTCAACACTCTTGAATGGAGTGCTAAAAGTTTATGTGGGATATTGACCCAGATATGAGATTATCAATCATGAGAACAAAATGCATAGGCTAAAAAAGGCATTGTATGGGCTCAAGCAAGCCCCAAGAACATGGTATAACCATATAGACTCATACTTGTTGAGCAACAATTTTAGTAAAAGTGCAAGTGAGCCCACACTATACATCAAAACATGCAAAGAAGGTATTTTGATTGTTGTTTACATACATTGTATGTAGATGATCTAATATTCACCGATAATACAAATCAATCCATTGAAGAATTCAAAATAGCCATAAAAAATGAGTTCTAAATGACTGATTTAAGTTTTTTGAATTACTTTCTTGAGATAGAATTCAAACAAATAGATGAAGGCATATTCATATGCCAATTTAAGTAAGAAATGAAGATCTTAGAGTGGTTCAAGATGCTAGACAACAAGCCTATGTTCACTCCAGTGGACACAAGCCTTATGTTATGCAAAGATGATTGCAACAACAATGTAGACTCCACATGTTATAAGATCCTAGTTGAAAGCCTAATGTATTTGAATACCACTAGGCCAAACATCATGTATACAATTAGCATCATATCTAGAATCATGAAGATGCCAAAGGATACACATTGACAAGTAGGCAAGAGGATATTGAGGTACATGAATAGAACAAGGGATTATAGAGTTTTGTATGTAGTAAGAGATGCATTTCATCTTGTTGGTTACATAGATAGTGATTGGGTACATAAATTTGATGACTGAAAGAACACTTCATGCTATGTATTTTATATTGGGTTAAGAGCTATATCTTGGACTTTAAAAAAATAACTGATAGTGTCACTTTCTATAGCTAAAGTGAAATACAAAGTATCCAATGCAGCATCATGTCAAGCTATATGATTGAGAAGAATACTTTCTAATTTGCTTAAGGAGAAACAAGGAGCTTATAGGGTCTATTGTGACAATGTATCATCTATAACATTATCAACAAACCTCATGTTTTATGGTAGGAATAAACACATTACAATCATCACTTCATTTGAGAGTTAGTTTAAAAATCATGTCATAGAGCTTACCTTTATAAGTCTAATCAACAACTAGCTAATATTTTTACTAATCCCTTAGTTAAAGACATTTTTATGCACCTAAGAGAAAGGTTATGGGTCAAAAATGCAACAAAATTGGGCTTACATAGTGTTATGGTAGCTTAGAAGTCTTACAACAGAGCTACAAAATTAAACAAAAAAGCTCTGAACTCCTACAATAGAACTATGGATTACATTAGGGTAACTACAGATTTCATTAGTTCAGCTATAGATTTTGTCAATCCACCTATAGATTTTGATAGTCTAGCTATAGATTAGAGTCTAGCTATAGATTTTGGTATGGTAGCTATGGATTTCAAGAGTCTAGCTATAGATTCTATCAACAGAGCTAAAGACTTCAATAATGAAGCTCTGAACATGCACAAAGAAGGTATAAAAGGATTTTGAAAGCTAAATAAAAGTTATAAGGATGTTTTTAAGACTAAGAAATGTCTAACTAACCAAGGTAGGAAGGTCAAAAATAATAGGGAGTGTTAAAATTATATTATTTTAACTTCCTACTCTACCCAGCCCCCTATGAAACATGACAGCAATAGTCATTTAATGCAACCTCCTTTCAAATTTGAATTTTAGATCTTGTTTTGACTTGATTTGGCACAAAAGCTATAGAGTGAGTATTTATAAAAATTATTATTCAACGCAAGGGTAATAGCTGTAGAGAAATTCAATACAGCAGGAGTTAGCAGAAAGTGAATATAGAGCAAGAAAATATATAGGGGTGACATCCAATGCAGCAGCAGGGTAGAGGAATGTGAGAAACATAAAACATTCCAATTTAGTAGTAGGGTAGATGAATGTGAGAAATAGAAAACATTTCAATGCAGTAGGAATCAAGAAGGGAATGTGAGAAGCAGAAAACATTCCAACACAGCAACATTAAAGAATGAGGGAATGTGAGCAGCAGAAAGCATTGCACATAGTAGTATGAAAGAGAATAGAGTAGTAGCTTGTCAGGAGAGAGTAGCAGAACAAAGGAAATATAACAACAATAGAGTAAAAGGAGCAAAACACAACATCAGTGTATGAGAAGAGAGAGTTAACAACAATAGTTAAAGAAAGTCCCTTTTAAGGGTATTTTGTGAGTTATTTTTTAAACAACAGTAGTTGTATTTCTATAAAGAGATTTTTAGAGTTAATAGATATATGTATTTAGTATGTATTTCTTCATTTTCTCTCCTTAACTGTTTGAATTGTTGTTGTCCAATTGCTGCCCACCCGGGCCTATAGTTTTTTGGTATTTTCTCTCTCCTTCACAGCCATTTGTGCTATAGTATTTTCCAACACTCATCATCAGGGCAAGAACCTTAAGCTCTCTATTTTTAGATGCTATGTCTATTCACTCCTAATTTTCAACTAATAATATAAAATATAATAATCAATATTTAGAGTATGTACTAATTTGAATAAAATTCTAGATTTTTTTTAATTTAAATTGCCAATCTAGTTCTTGAAAAAAAAGTGTGCTTATGATAATTCTTCTAACCCTAAGAAACTCAAGCTCTAGACCCTGCAAGGGATAGTAGTATCTCACAGGTGCAATCTCAACACTAATCAACTCTAGAAACATAGAATGCTGAAGATAAGCATCATCATTTCTCTCCTGCATGGAGGAGTTTGACTTCTGCATATCCATTTGTCTCTTTCAATTTGTAATATTTGTTTCTCTGGTGACAAGAGTTTTTATAAACTTCCTCAATCCTAATCCGGCCATATAGAATGTACAACCATTATTCAAGAAGAGATTTCAAGGATGTGACTTTTTTATGTTTTCTTACCATGATTGTACTCGAAATTCTCCTCGTGGTAATTTTTTCCTTTTGATTTTCTTTAATAAAAAAAATGTTTGCGTACGGACACATAATTATTAGATTTTTACCCTAATCACTGTTACACACAAGTTATTTTTTGTTTTTTTCAACATTCAAGACAAAATCAGATTCATTGTGCAGTTCAAAACAATTTTTATGAGCCGCCTCAACCCTAATTCTAGTCCTCATAATTATATTTCCATCATAATGAGGAATCATGGTTAAAGAATTGTATATATATATATATAATGTTAAAGGATACTTATTTTGTATACTCTAAAAAATTTCTCCCCTCCATCTTTTACATTAGTCAATTCAACTTGGAAGAGGAAGAGGAAGGTCAAACTTCAAAGGAAGAGGTAGAGGCAGAATTGGAATGAACAATCTAGATCAAGGTGAAAACAATAATCAAAACTACAGCAATAGAGGACGTGGCAACAATCACTTCCAAAAAAGTTCACAGATGTTTGATAAATCTAATATTCAATGTTATTACTACAAAAAATATGGAGTAGGATGACATGCATGCACAACAGTTAGCAAATAGTTAGAAACTGAAGATTAACAGGAGACCAAGGATTTGGAACAGTTATTAGTAGATAAATTAATGGTTTCTTTGTTAACACATGAATCCAGAATGAATAGGAATAACAATCATTCTCTTGAGAATGCTTTCAAGTCATAGGTATCATTTGGTAGAGGAAGAGGAAGAAGAAGGTCAAACTTTAGAGGAAGAGATAGAGGCAGAACTGGAAGGAACAATCTAGATCAAGGTGAAAATAGTAATCAAAACTACAGTAATAGAGGACGTGGCAATAATAACTTCCAGCAAAGTTCACATAGGTTTGATAAATCTAATATTCAATGTTATTACTACAAAAAATATGAAGTAGGATGACATGCATGCATATCAGTTAACAAACAGTTAGAAACTAAATATCAACAGGAGATAATTTCTCCACTTGACACATAACTGCCTATTCTGCCTCCCTCCTTCTCATGCATGCACAATAGTTAACAAATAGTTAGAGATTAGTTAGTTCAAAAAAATAAACAATAGTCTTACTCCTTGCTAATTTTAAATGTAGTAGCAGTTGAAGTTAGTTTTAGATTAGTTAAGGATTAGTCTATTTTTAGTTTGATATGCCAAGAAAATCTATTTAAAGGTCTCTTGGTTGCAGCTTTGTAAACACAGATCAAGAAAGATCAAGAAAGATTAATAAAATATTGTTTTCTCCATTGCTATAGCAATCTGAGGGTTTGAGTTCTTATTTTCTTGTTTTTTATGCTCTATTTCATCCTTCAAATTGGTATTAGAGCAGGCAGGGAATGCAAAGGAGAGGCACCCAACAAGAGAGAAGAACGTTGAAGGAAAAGCTGAGTCAGCTTGGGAGGAGTGTGTAGATCATAAAATTTGAGAGCGTAGGTCTAAGCTTGTGCAAGAAGTCAATGCAACAACTAGTTAAGTAAAAACATAGTTGTTAGTAGTCAAGATGCATAGCAGAAGTCTAAAGAATCACGTAGGTTCTGTTGGAGTGCGTAGCTGGCAGAAGGTGAAAAGGCACTTCACTAGATTTCCATTAGGTGGTCATTGATCTAAGAAACAAGTAGTAATAATTATAAGAAGAGCATCCAAACACCCAATCCATTGCGGCTGAACCCAGTCCAACAAAATTGAAGCCCTAAAGTCAAAGATAAGTGTATTGCCCATTTGGAGTGTAGGAATCATTGTGGCCCTCATCTTACAAGGCACTACTGTCACTCACATGATTTACCAATTTTTTTTTGAGAGCCATCGCAATACGTAAGGCAGGCAAATAAATTAAAAAAACATAAAAGTTTTTTGATTACTCGAGCGAACATTTCTCAGGGCTTCTACATAGAGAAGTTGTAGCCATGCACCCTCCTTGCAGCCGCTGTTCATTATCATCCTTCAGCATGAGACATGGAAATGAATAACAGTATTTCTCAGCCTCAAATTCTCATTTTCAATGGTAAGAATTATGATTTTTGGGCAATTAAGATGAAAACGTTATTTTTCTCACAAGATGTTTGGGATTTGGTAGAGAATGGTTTTGTAGAACCACAAGATGAAGCTGCCCATCAGGCATTAACTCAAGCACAAATGGAAGAGCTTAAAGAGAACAAGAAAAAAGATGCAAAAGCTTTATTTCTAATCCAACAGGGATTGGATGAATCTATTTTTTCTAGAGTTGCAGCAGCAAAGAGATCTAGATCAGCATGGAAAATCTTGGAGACTACCTATAAAGGTAATACAAAGGTAAACATTACTAAATTGCAATCTCTTAAGAGAAGTTTTGAAAATTTACAAATGAATGATTTAGATTCAATAGACCAGTTTATGGGTCAAGTGTTGAATATAGTGAATCAAATTAGATCTAATGGAGAAACTATAATGGATCAGAAGATCATAGAAAAAATACTCAAGAGTTTACCCAGTAAATTTGATGCAATAGTTGTAGCTATTGAGGAAACCAAGGACTTGGAACAATTATTAGTAGATGAATTAATCAGTTCTTTGTTAACACATGAATCCAGAATGAATATGAATAACAATACTTCTCTTGAGAATGCTTTCAAGTCATAGGTATCGTTTGGTAGAGGAAGAGGAAGAGGAAGGTCAAATTTCAGAGGAAGAGGTAGAGGCAAAACTTGAAGGAACAATCCAGATCAAGGTGAAAATAGTAATCAAAACTACAACAATAGAGGACATGGCAACAATCACTTCCAACAAAGTTCACAGCGGTTTGATAAATGTAATATTAAATGTTATTACTACAAAAAATATGGACATTATGCAAGTGACTGTAGAAAGAAACAAGGATATGTGGACAAGCAGAATGCTAATTACACAAATGAATCTAGTTCTAATCTTGGAAGCTTATTTCTCACTTGTCATGTTACTCAAGAAAATGCTAGAGATATTTGGTTCTTAAATAGTGGATGCAGTAATCATATGATAGGGAATAAAGAATTTTTTTCTAGTCTTGATGATTCCATAAAATCTGAAGTGAAATTAGGAAATGATAACAAAGTGGATGTAATGGGTAAAGGTGCAATAAATGTTTTGGCAAAAAATGGTGAAAGAAGGTTTATACCTGATGTTTATTTTGTACCTAGACTAAAGCATAATCTTATGAGTATTGGACAGTTGGTACAGAAAGGTTACATAGTATCCTTTATGGATAATGTTTGCACAATACTAGACAAATTTCCAAGTGACAGGTTGATAGGAAAAGTGGAGATGACTAAGAGTCGGATGTTCCCTCTTCAAATTCAGTGCATCCAAGGAGAAGAGGAAGCCCACTTTAAAACCATGCATCTATACCAATCATGGCTATGGCACTTAAGGTATGGACATTTACATTTTGGAGTTTTGAATTTGTTACAAAAGAAAAATATGGTGAAGGGATTACCACCAATAAAACAGCCAGGAAGTTCTTGTGAAAGTTGCATTCTGGTAAAACAACATAGAGAGAGCTTTCTAGTAGGAGACTCATATAGAGCAAAGGTAATATTGGAGCTAGTCCATAGTGATTTATGTGGACCAATGCAAATTCCATCACTTGGAGGTAGTACTTATTTTCTAACCTTCATTGATGACTTTAGCAGAAAGACGTGGATATATTTTCTCAAAAATAAGTTTGAAGCCTTTGGAAAGTTTAAAGAATTCAAGGCAATGGTTGAAAAGCAGAGTGGCCATTTATCAAGGTATTTAGATCAAATAGAGGAGGTGAATATATGTCTAATGAATTTCAAGATTTTTGCAGATATCATGGAATTAAAAGGCAACTGACTACAAGGTACACACCATAGCAGAATGGTGTAGTAGAAAGAAAGAATAGAACAATCATGGAGATGGCTAGAAGCATGTTGAAGGCCAAACATTTGTCAAATGAATATTGGGTAGAAGCAGTAGCATGTGCAATATATATTTTGAATAGAAGCCCAATAAAGAGTGTCAGAGATCGAATTCCACAAGAAGCGTGGAGTGGTAAGAAACATAGTGTACATCATTTTAGAATTTTTGGTTGTATTGCATATTCTCTTATACCATCTAAATTGAGAACAAGACTTGATGTTAGAGGTTAGAAATGAATTTTTATTGGCTATAGTGAAGAATCAAAGGCTTATAATTTGTATAACCCCATTTCAAAGCAAGTGATTATTAGCAAAGATGTTGAATTTAAGGAAGAAGAAGCATGGGATGGTAGCACCATCACAATTGGAGCACCAATTCCATAAAATGAAGAAGAATCTAAAGAAAAAAAATTGCAAGGTAATCAATCCTGTCCACTAGCAAGAACAAGCACTCCAATAAGAACACCTAGGAGCTTAGAACAAGGTGAATCATCTGGTCATGCATGTCATCCTGCTCTAAATTCACAAGTAAGTGATGAATCAGATCCAACTCTTGCTACTTTAAGATCAAGATTTAAAGGTAAGAAAATGAGAAACTTGAATGAAATTTATAATCAAGAAGAAGAGAAGTTAGATTTGTGTTCAAATTTTGCTCTTTTCACTCATGATCCTATGCATTATGAAGAAGCAGTTAATGAGGAACATTGGATAAAAGCAATGGATGAAGAGATGAATGCCATTGAAAGAAATCAAACATGGGATCTAAATAATCTACCTAAAGGTAAGGATTACATAGGAGTCAAATGGGTTTATAAGACCAAATTTGATGCAAAAGGAAATGTTGAAAAGCACAAGGCAAGGTTAGTAGCAAAAGGTTTGGCACAAGAACATGGAATTGATTATAATGAAACATTTGCTCCAGTTGCTAGACTTGATACTATTAGAATGGTTTTAGCAATAGATACTCAAAACAATTGGTATGTATATTAAATGGATGTAAAATCAGCCTTCTTGAATGGTTTTCTAGATGAAGAAGTGTATGTGAAATAGCCACCAGGTTATGAAGTGCAAGCACATGAAGAAAAAGTCTACAGATTGAAGAAGGCCCTTTTTGGTCTCAAGCAAACACCAAGAGCATGGTATAGTAGGATTGATTCATACATGACAAACAATGGATTTAGCAGAAGCAATAGTGAGCCTACATTGTACACAAAAATCAACAAAGAAGGTCAGATTTTGACTGTGTGTTTGTATGTTGATGATTTGATTTTCGCTAGAAATTTGTCTGTAGACACATTTAAATCAGCAATGAAGAAAGAATTTGAAATGACAAATTTGGGATTAATGAAGTACTTTTTTGGCATAGAAGTTGTACAATCAGTGAAGGGAATTTTGATTTGTCAAACTAAATATGTAAAGGATGTGTTAAGGAGGTTTAAGATGCTGAATTGTAAACCAACACCTACACCAGTTGCTACAAGAATCAAAATTAGCAAAGAAGACAAAGGGTCTAATGCTGATTCTACAACATTCAAAAGACTAGTTGGCAGTTTGATATAACTTAGAGCTATAAGACCAGATATCATGTATGGGGTCAGTTTAATCTCAAGATTCATGGAGTCACCAAGAGACTCACATTGGCAAGTTGGAAAGAGGATATCGAGATATGTGGCAGGAACAACAAAATATGGAATTTTATATTCCACAACTAACATTTTTAGTTTGATTGGTTATATTGATTGTGATTTTGTAGGTAGCATTGATGATAGGAAGAGTACTTCTAGACATTCCTTTATTTTAGGAATAGGTGTGGTCACATGGGCATCCAAAAAGCAACCTATAGTGACACTTTCATCAGCTGAAGCAGAGTATGTAACAGCCACATCAACAGCATGTCAAGCAACTTGGATGAGGAGAATATTGGCAGATTTATTACAAGAACAAAAGTACTCAACACCAATCTTTTGTGATAATAAATCAGCAATTGCATTATCAAAAAATCATGTTTTTCATAAGAGGACCAAGCACATTGATACAAGATTTCATTTTATCACAGAGTTAGTGAACAATGGAGAAATCCATCTAGAATTCTGCAGATCTGAAGATCAATTGACAAATATACTCACAAAGGCATTAGCAAAGGAGACCTTTGATTATCTAAGACAAAATTTAGGCATTGTAAATGCTGAAGTAGTTAGTGGTAGAAATTAAGGGGGAGTGTTGGAAGATGAAGATTAACAGGAGATAATTTCTTCACTTGAAACTTAACTGCTTGTTCCACCTCCCTCCTTTTCATGCATGCACAGTAGTTAACAAATAGTTAGAGATCAGTTAGTTCAAACAATTAAACAACAATCTTACTGCTTGCTAAGTTTGCATGCAGTAGCAATCGAAGTTAGTTTTAGATTAGTTAAGGATTAGTCTATTTTCAATTTGATTTGCCAAGAAAATCTATTTAAAGATCTCTTAGGCGGAGCTTTGTAAACACAGATCAAGAAAGATCAAGAAAGATTAATAAAATCTTGTTTTCTCTATTGTTGTAGCAATCTGAGGGTTTGAGTTCTTATTTTCTTTATTTTTCTTCTCTTTTTGTCCCTTCATTCTTCAACATTCTAGACATAATCAGATTCGTTGTGCAGTTCAAAACAATTTTTATGAGCCGCCTCAACCCGAATTCTGGTCCTCATAATTATATTTCCATCATAATGTGGAATCATGGTTAAAGAATCATTTTATATATATATATATATATATATATATATATATATATATATATATATATATATATATATATATAATGAATGTTAAAGGATACTTATTCTGTATACTCTAAGCAATTTCTCCCATCCAACTTTTACATTAGTCAATTCAACTAGAAAAATGGAAAAATAAAATTATACCTTAAACTCGTGGTGCAAATAAACAGCCTAAGGAATATGCAAAAGGGATACTTAAAAGTTAAAAGAGATATTAAAATTCTGGATTTATCGTTTGAAAGTTCAAATCTAACTTTAATATGTCAATTAAATCTTTAACTTTTAAATCTATTAGTAGTTAATAGAGACTTAAATTTTGGGTTTCAAAGCTTTTAGTTTGTTCAAAAATAGTATATGCACATTAAGAGATTGGGTACCCTTCAAAGATTTGACCTTTTTTTGCAACACTCTAGAAAAAATATAAGTTGATGGTTTTTGGTTTCCTAACTATTCTTTAAGAAGTTCTTAATGTTATTTTACATAAATTTGGCTTTCAATTTTCAATTGTTTGATAGAG
Organism: Torreya grandis; assembly: GCA_037957365.1. Lineage (NCBI taxonomy): Eukaryota > Viridiplantae > Streptophyta > Pinopsida > Cupressales > Taxaceae > Torreya > Torreya grandis. Next base: position 1,971,556 of record JARHVA010000516.1, read on the forward strand.
AAATAGATAATAAAACTGTCACTATTCATATATATGTATTCATTTTTCAGGATTGTTTTATTAAATAATGAGTTATTTTTTTGACTTGTGACAAATTAAAGTGATGGTCTAAATTTGTCCATCTTATTCTAATTTAAGAAGTTAAGTTAAAAATTAAATTCACTCACATTTTATGATATTTGGTTTATCATAATTTATTGCTAGAAGAGTGACTCAAATACAATGGGATGGCTCATCCCATGTGCCCTGTGTGTTTTAGACTCAAAACTTTCAAACATATTTTTTGGACTTTCCCGAGACCCATCATGCTTGGTAATAAATTGGTACTTTTTTCAACCTTTTTATACAGAGCCCATCAAGTGGATAGAGTTTGTTCTTAATGGCCAGTATATCATTCATTTAGAATTTTTTGAGTTATTATTCTCTTTCAGTTTTAAAATTTTTAGAAAATTATCATTTTTTATTATAAAATTCTTTCTTAACAGTTTCCAATGAATAATAATGTTGTTATTTTCATTATTGTTTATATATCCAAGTAGGGGTCGAGAAGTTGGCCCTTTATTTTCAACATCTATAGGAGCTTATCAATTATTGGGAGGGTGCACCATAAACATGGTCCCCCCAAATATGTTGACCCAGGGTTCTCAACCACCAACACTTAGACAATGATGGTGCCACTCACCTAGCCATTTATTCTCCCATCTTCAATGCAGGGGTTGATTTCCTTAGTGGCATGCTTAAGTCTTTACTAGGACGCTTCATTGATTCTCTCCAATACTGAAATTATGGTGATGAAACTATTATTATGGTGTCTCTATGACATAGGTGGGATAATATAGTGTCTTTAGCTCCTCTAGATATTAAATACTTGAGTGGTTCCAAATTTACTTTTAAGAGATACATATTTTTTTGAACTGTTCTTGCTCCAAAAGATAATCCGCCACCTCCTTCTTTTAATATTACTCTCTATACTTAATATACACACTTATCATTACTTTTTATATATTTTTTAAAATTTATTATTATATAATTATATTTAATAAATTTTTATATATATTTATTTTTAAATAATTATTAAACCATGAATACCGACCATCCTCCTTTCACCCAATTTTTTTAATTGTAACCCCATAAATATGAGAGAATATAATGATTATAAGAAAAAATCCCTTAAGATCAGTTATAGTATTGCAATTTTTAACAGCAATCTGGGTTGACGATATAAGTTGGCTGGTGTATGAAAGAGAGATTAAGACATTATGAAAAAGAGATAAAACGCGTAGGAATCAACCATACAGCCAAATGAGTATGCCGTTTTAAGGTCAACCAAACATCTCAGCGTCGGATCCTGAGAAACATACAAATGAATTCCATATGAATAAATATAAAATAATCGTGACTTCGTCAACTGCTTTTCTTAAATATTATGAGTGATTAAACCACGCACTTTAAAAATTCACTTTAAATTAGTTTTTTTTTTAATTTTAATAATAAATTTACATTAAGAATTTAATAAAAACACTCGATTTCAAATGACTTCATCGACGTTTAAAATCATACAAAATTATTTTAAATATCAACTATTTTAATGCTTATCTATTATGTCAGAGGTTATTTCACATTAATTATTATCTATAATTTTGTTTAATTCAATTTATTTAATTATTTATACATCAATTCTAATATATAGATTAATTATTTTATATTTAAAATGACAATATGATATGGGATACATAACTATGAAAGCTCATTTAAGTTTGAATTTTCCAAAAAATTTATTTGTTTGTGTTTTCGTTTGAGTATTAAGAGATACAAAATTTTGAACCTTGCAGTCAAATCTCTATATATATATATATTTATTTAATATTGTAAATTTATTAAATATTTATTTCTAAAATATGAATAGAGATATCAACATTTTATATAATTCAATGATTTCATATAATATTTTGACAAAAAAAAAAAACTTCCTATTCATAAATTAATTCCACTATTAATTGCATGTGTGAAAAAGTATAATCCTTTTACATTATAACCTGTGGAAGTCTCCATTACTTTTTGAATCACGTGGTGCAACCTCATTGTGTACACTTAGATCGCTGGCCACATACTATGCCTGCACAACATTCGCATGGTGTTCCAGCATCTTACAGTTCATAACCATCTTCATTTTCTATCTTGAACTGCGTTGATGTATAAAGTCTGTTATGCAAATGGAACCCGCAGAAAATCATATTTACATTTTTGGTTGCATGATTGTAATACATTTCAATGCAACTTCATTTAAGAATAAAAATTACATGTTTTTTTTTCATGTAATATATCAATTCCAATCCATTTGATTAGTGCACCTACAAAGTCATGCACTGATTGGTGTATCTCGAATGTAGTTATAATTGAGATTCCTGCATTCACTTTAAGTAGTCTAAATCAACTAGTATGATGAGAGCACCTACGATTGAGTGCAATTCGGAAACTTAAATTAATAATTTTCACATTGATGGGAGAATGATTAAACCACATATATCTTTATTGTAGAAGCTTATGTATATATCCTATTACATATCTGATAATGGAGGAATGTAGGAATAACAAAATTAAACGAGCAACTCCAAATAGACTTGACCCAAATAATAACTCAACAATATAATAAATAAAACAATAATAGATTATTTGACTCATTTGCAATAAACTATTACAATATTAAATAATAAGATCAATTATTCTAATACCTTCCTAAATGACTGAACCAGAAACAAGTCCAAGCTTATCTTAGAATTTTAAAAATTTGTCTTTAATCAAAGGTTTAGTCATTATATCAATTTTTTTGTAATGGGTAGGACAATAATAAAGACATGTGTGTCTTCACTATCAACCAACTATCAGATGTAGTGGTGATGACCCTCAATGTGCTTAGTCCTGGCATGGAAAATTGGATTCTTCACCAACTTTCATACACTTTGTTTATCATAGAAGATAGATGTAGGTGTTGCTGAATCAAATTGACCTGCACTAACAACTGTTTTATAATTTGCTTCAATATGAGACCTTGAAAATGTACTATGAGGCTTACTCTACTTTGAAATGCCACTGAACCAAGAGTGAAAACATAACATGTTGTATATTTTATATAATCAACTGATCCTATTTAATCTGAATCAATATACCATATTAACTAAAAATCAACATAGTTCTTATATAAAATACCAAAGTTAGGAGTTCCTTTGACATATCTAACAACCCATTTTATAGCTCGCCAATTTTCTTCATATGGTTTAACCATGAAGTGAGAAAGATAACACATTACAAAACATAAATATGGTCTACTAATAGTAAGAGAAATAAAATTACCTACTAATTATCGATCCAATGTTTCGTTAACTAGTGGTGAATTAGGGTTAGTTGAGAGTTTTGTCCCAACATCCATAGGTGTAGCTGATATATTATAATCATGCATTTTGAATTTTTCTAACAAGTATTTTGCATATATTGTTTGGAATTAAAAAAATTTTAACATTACCAAAATTCTACACTTAGAAATATTAAAGCCAGACTAGATTAGCCACTTCAAACACAAAATAGATGTCATCTTTCATATGTTTAATTAAATTAGAACTACTTCTGCTAATGGAATGATAATATACATATAAAAATAAAACTACTATGTCATAACCAACTTATTTAACATAGAGAGTAGATATGTATCACTTATTGTAAAAACTAGACTCTCTATAATATTTATCGATTTTGAAATACAAGGCTTGAGGAGCCAACTTAAATACATACAATAATCCCATTAACATGCAAACTATATCCTCTTTTCTATAAATATGAAATCCCTATGGCTTTACCATGCACACATCTTCTTATAAGTCTCCATTGAGGAAAGCATATTTTTTATATACATGTTAATCAAACTAAGTAGCAATAGAAATAAACATTATGAATGTTACCATTTTTTCTATAGGAGAAAATCTTTTCTTAATTAATCTTTAGACATGCAACCAAATATTTTGAGACTAGCATTGGAAATGGGGTTGATGTTTCCATAAGAGGTGGCAAATTATAAAAAATAATTCAAAAATTTAGTTAAATTTATTAATATATCACACCATATGTAACGTAAGAGTTTCAAATAAAAAATGTTAGACAAGGAATATAAAATAAATAGCCAAAGAGACCAATCACCTTGTTCAAAATAGATAAAATAGACATTATTTAAATTTTCATGTCACAATAAATAGGGATATGTGGTCATTGATGTATGTTTTAAAGCTGCACTCAAGTAAGTCAAGACCATTTTTAGAAGTCAAGTCAATATTACTATTGAAGGTGGAAATTTTCAATAACATAAAATATGTATTTTCAAATAATTTATTAAACCTTACTTTTTAAACAACACAACTTAAAATATATATTTAAAATAAATGAATAATATAATTAAATATTTTTTTAAAAGAGTTAATTTTTAAATATGTCTAGAAAGAAATGCATCCACCCTATTAAAATGTACAAGCTCATTTTATAGCTCAGAATAAATTCATGCTAACTTTCATTTAGGTTAATTGAATATGAAATAAATGACCAAAGATATTTTTAAAATTTATTTAAATCATTCAAAACATGCATTATATCAAAAGGGTTGTAGTCTAATTGGTGAGGATGATAGCTATTTATATCCATCCACCAAGGTACAAATACCTCTTGATGCCCATTAAGGAGAGTGAAGTGGTTAAGGCTAGGATCATGCCATAGGTGATCTTGATGGCATGGATGCACCTCAATCATGGTTGCTTAACCAAAGGAGTGATATGATTTAAATGTATGCTTATTCAACATTGTAAATTAGTTATATATTTATTTTTGAAATATGCATAGGGATGCCAACATTTTATGTAATTTAGTGATTCCATGTAATGCCTTCAGTGATGCAATAAAAAAAACATGTCCTCATTAAGGAGGGTTATATTGTGTTCATTGAAGTCTAAAAAATGGAATGCTATTAACTTATTTTGTGATCTTGAAACACCATATGTACACACTTCAAATGTCGTGACCCTATTTGTTGTACTTATTTTATGTACTATTTAGTTGTCATGTTATGAACTATTTGGACATGATTATTTAATTTCCTATTATGATACAGTTATGTGATATATAATTTGATCTATTATGATGTTATTGAGACAACTATCTATTATGCACTTTCATTTTAGCATTTGATATTTCATGCCTAATGAGTTACTGATTGATTATTAGTTTGGTTATATTATTATTGTTTTTATTGTATTTACTACTCTTGTATAGTATGGATGATGTTGATTTTATATTATGACCATGGGCACATGATATGAACTAGGTTGGATGTGACTCTGAGAAGTTTAATGAGTCCTATAAAGTGAATGGAATGAAATAGTGAACTTAAAATACATAAATTGATCTTTGATTATTTTATGGATTGTTTTGAGTTGTTATTATGATTGAATCTAATTACCGAGTATTTAACTTTATTTGGGGTTCAAATACAAATTTATATTGGGTCCTGAGTTAGTTTGGACTTCTTATTTTTAAATTATTATTTTTAGTTTGAAATTTGGCTCTTGGTATAATTTGACACTTGCCAACATTGTTTAGAATGTCTTAGTCTTATTCAACTATGTGATTTATCTTTAATTTAGTCTAATTGCCTATTTTACATAAGTTGAAAAAGGGTATTTTATCTTGGGATTCTTGGAAAGAAATAAATCATTTTGATCTCATCTTGATTAGTGTGTTTGTGACATTAGTGTCATAGCTTTGTGTGACTCCTTGTTGGTAATGTTGAATCGACCAAGTCTTGGCTTGCCTAGGCAAGAAGAAAGGTCCATGAATTTGGCATTAGTTAATTTTGGTTTGTTTGGCCTCAAACATTATAAAGGTGGCATAAATATGTGATTTTTGTTTTCAAAACCATAAGTTATTTTATAGGGGTCTGACCCAGAATAATTTTATTTATCTATTAATGTCATTTAGGTTACATCCATACAAGTTGTTATTAGTTTTTGTAAACCCTATTATGATTTTGAAAACCTTGGGTCACCTTTTCTTAGTAAAAACAAAAATTTTGTGTTGTTGGTAGGTCACTACCTTAGAAGAAAATAATGAAATATTTGAAGTTTGGATGTGATTTGAATACCCATCAGGGTTTTCATAAAATATTATTTATAAGGTTTCAAGCAAAAGCTGTATGGCTAGGATATGAAATTCTATTATTATGAGTGTTTTTACTTCTATTGTTAAACTTGATTTGGTCTATCGATCGCATTTTTAGTCATGAATATTTGACTTGGATTGAAATATTATAATTATGATGTGAATACATCATGAAATTTAAACTATTTTAATTTTAATATTTGTATGATTGAGTTATGTTGTTATTATCATTACTAATTTTGATGATGACTTTAGGATCTTCTATCATGATTATCATTGACTTTATTGGTCAAAATTGATCTGGCGATTTATGATTTTAATGTTGTCACTTTAAGTGATGCAGTTAATTCTTTTTGAAAAATTTGCATGTATGTATTATCTTGCATCAAAACTTGAGTTGAAATTTGGCATGTTTTTAGACTACTACAAGTTTGACAGTTTCTTCTTGATGAGGACTTGAAATTGTCTTGAGCATGCTATTTTTAGCATGAGTTTTTGAAAGCTATTTGCATCATTAAATTTTATTTTATTTATATGGATATATTTTAAAAATATTGTTTGTATTTAGGTTAATATAGGTAATATAATTACATTTATTTTATGTGTTATACCCTCATAAAGAATTAGGACTTATGGGTACAATGCCATGGATTTCAATTTTAATCTTCAAATCTTAAAATTTATAACATGAGTTGAAGCAGATGGAATAACTAAAAATGTGTTGGGTATGGGCACAAAGTTAGGAGCTAATTCTATAGACATATCCTTATAATGGGTATGTATTATTCACATATCACATATGTGTTATGTAAAAAATGTGTATGTCTTATTAAAAGTGTGGAACAACAATTTTGAACCATAATACGTACACATTACAATAATGTGTATGAATTATGGTACCACATGCATGTTATTATAATATGTACACATTATTATAATGTGTAAGCATTACCTACAATATTTCTTTAAAAAACACACAACCAAATAATGCCATTTATAATTTTGCCATTGTCCATGTACTATTGTATGATCACATTTCTCCTTCAAAGACCTTAAAACTCATCATATGTCTATTTGGAAATCTCAACACATCCTAAACCTCATAATTCCACCACATAGATGAGGTAAGTGATCAAAAACTACATTTATTAACTTTGTATTTTACCATTTTTTTATTTTTATATTGTTTAATTTGTAAATTATTTATTTTAAATAGACCAATCTACTAGAAAATACCATAACCATCCTCCTAAACATATACCTAAAAGTTATATTCATGTGGATAACCCTTGACCTAACCCTCCTAATCCTCTAGCTAACCTTCCACCTAACCCTCCACCTGACCCTCTTAATCTTCTAGCTAAACCCCTACCTAGACCTCCTACAATTCCAAAAGATCTCCTAGGTAGCCAAGGGTATCTAGATACATACAATGTGGAAAATTAAATTGAAATTAAGAAATTAATTATGAAAATAAGGTATCACACATCCACAAACACTGACTACATCTATCTTGCCAATAACCTAGAGTCATTATTTGGTCAAGTTAACTTGATAATGCATCAAATTAGAAGATGAGGATCATAATGGGATAGTTTTAGGGCTTATTATGCTAAGAAATTATTAGTACATGAGGTCAAATATATATAAATATCAAAATTATTCGTTTATGATTTATTTATTAACCTAACCACCAATGCACTATTTCCAATACTTGTTATGTGTTTCCCAATCCATAGGTGCCAATTTTTTTTTATCAAAGCCAATTTCTATGACTGATAGTATATGGTGTTTGATTATCTAACATATAATAACCATGAGGTTCCATTATATTTTTTGAGGAAACTCTACTATGATTTTATCCTCAATTAGATTATAAATTATTTTGGTTATTATGATTTTCACAGCTAAAGGAAAGGCTAGACATAGGATAAACTAGGTTCATATCCTATGCCTAATCAACCTGCAAGGATCCCTACCTAAAAGCCACTTCATCTTGAGATACCATATATGATGAAAGAGGTCATGTATATTGACACTTTTTATATGCTTAGTGCACTTACTAGTATACTCATTCAACATACGAGCAATCCTTCAGCAACTGATGATAGAGATATGCCCCTGGTGTGCATCCCTAACCCCAACCTTGTAGATCATGTGGAGTTGTAAGTACTAGACCTTATGATGATGAAGGTGTTAGTGCTTTAGAGGGTTTGGATGATATACTCTTGAGTCAAGAGTTTTTGTCAAGCATATTTAGTGTGCAGTCATCAACCACTACATGGATGCAGGTATCTTTTATATAAATTTAATGTGAAAATAAAATTTAAAATATAACAATTATTTTACACATAAAATGAATAATATATATGTAATTTTTTATGTTCTAGGAGGAGATGGTGCCTTTATCATCACAATCCACATTTTTAGGATTTGATCTTATGTAGCTATTATTTACATATACAGATCAACCTATTGTCCCATCCACTACTACATCTACTTATGTTAGTACATCACCTTTTACTTATATAGAGGTAAAATTTTGAGTTAATCTTACACCTTTTATTTAACAAAGGAGAAATTTTTTCCATGTATCTTTGATAATATATAGAAAACTAATTGAGACCTTGTTTATTCAGTTGACGTCTAAAGTAGAAACTCATTCATGACTACAAGTGGAGATAGACATAGCCATTGTTGTAGCAATGTCATCTATACAGGCCCTCAGAGAAGTACATAGTAACATGTAATTTTAAATTGTAAAGTAGTTTCATTTTAATAATTTTAATACATACTTTCCTCTAAAATATAAATTATGTGAATGTATTATCTATGTATGGTTTTCCCATGACATATGATAGTCCCACTCATTTGATTAGTATTAAAACATATCATGTTTATTCCTGATTTTAGACACTTGTTTGTGTATCTCAACTTGTCACTGACCCAATTAAGTGTCAAAATTAGACTGAGTGAGACCATGATATTATAGTAACTACATGTTTAAATAGTTTATATTCTATTTTAGAATTAATTTCTAAACTTGGTTTCATATATTTTATGTTAACTTTCTAATAATACTAATATTTGAACATGTTTAGCTGGAAGTGAACTATCAGCATAGGACCCACATTCAGACCTTAGATCAATCCAAGGCATTTGAGGGACCTCCATCTACCAATAAGGCATCCCAATAAGGGGTCTTCTTAGAGGAAAGAAAAGAGACAGAGTCTATTTGATTATTAGCTCACATCTTACATGATATAATTTTTTGTACACTTATCTGGCAATGTACATGTTTTTTGTATGCTTATATGGTAATTTATGTATTATTGACATTATAAATGTGCCTATATTCCATTCAACTGATATTCTATTACATTTTTCTTTTATAATCCTTTATATATTTTATTATTATATTTTAAAACTAATTTATGAGAGTGAGTTTTGATTTTACTTCCATTATCAACAATTAAGTGTAATGTTTGACCATTGATCCACATTTGATAATTTTAGGTGATTTGGTAATTTTGGATGATTGAAAGTCATGTGATATTGGGAAAAATATAATTGTTCATATTTTATGCAAAATCTTACTAATGAGATTTTTCACTATGATTTTTGTGTTTTAATTTTATTTGACTAGACTATGGAAAAACAATCATTATTATCTCCTTTGTTTAACTAATTCTCCCTTGAATTCTATTTCCAAAATATATCTTTTTTGGAATAGATTTATTCAAACATAGATATTAATTCATTATTTTTGAGGTATGATTATGTATCCATACTTGACTTTATAACCTCCTCATTTAAACAACATAGTTTCAATTACACCCATATTTTTTCATAAAATGTTTTTTAAATTACTACAATTACAATCTAATGGTGATGCAAGAGCATAAAAATATGAACCATTTCAACAATGTAAATATGTTAAATTTGTACTTGTTCATAGGATTGAAGGATATCAAGGGTCTTTTCAAAGCTAATAAGAATCCTTAGATTCTTCAATTTTCTTTTCATAGGTCAATTTTATAATAGTTTGGGTTTTCCCTCCAAAAAAGGTAATATTCTAAAATATTGAAATATTGTATAAGCTTGTAAGGGGTATAATTAATTTTAGAAGACATGTAATTACACATCATGATACAAAAGGACTATTATCTCATTAAAAACATATATTCACTTTAGGTAAATATAAATCATTATATGAACCTTATCTTGAAGCTATATCATATGTTGAAGACCTATTTTAGCATGTAACACTAAGAGGAAAATATCTTAGAGAAGCATCTATGTTTAGTATGGTTGTTAGAAGAAGATAAAAATTGAATCAAGAAGATTTATAAATCATGGGAAAAATTTATAATGTTTGAATCATGAATTTGTAGAAGATAGAAGAGGAGATTAAGAGGAAATAAGGCCTTTCGCCATGTATTGTCTTGGTAGTCTATAGGAATATAAGTGTATGTATAAAGAGTGATTAATAAAATGAGGATATAATGCATAATTAATATATTCAACTTGGAAAATGAATAAGTGAAATATTTCATGTCCTCTTGATTTTTATTATATGTTTTAAGGATTTGCAAGCTTTGAATTATTGACAGTTTGTCATAAGAGGTTTTAGGTCTATATGTAAAGATCATCATTTTATTGCATGGATAAAAAGTATTGTGGGTTGGATGCTTATTTTAGATGACTCATATGCTTAATTTAATGTTTAATTTTTTATATAATTATTTTATAACCAAATCTATGTTTTTGTATCAAAAAACCTTTCAAAAACCTTTGTTTGTGTGTACATAGTCATATACAATTAACCACAAACACATGTAAACAAGTGCATGAGATAGGTTATTAGTTTAGAATTGTAAGAGGATGTTTTTAGTTCTTTTATTGATTTTATAGTTTTACATAAAAATAAAATATCTTTATGAACCATCATTAACAAGCTCTCAACTTTGTATGAATAGTGAAAACCCTAGATAAGAATTTCTTGGAGAAAAAGACCCATAACTAAATATTTAACCTATGAAACCTTTAAATACTTTGTAATTTTTTGATATAAGGTGTTTAGGAAATAATCTAAGTGTTTACAAGTTAAATTAACTTATATAAAGTCAATAGAATTGATTATGTGTAGGATTGCCATTAGGTAGTCACCAAGAAGGTTCCAAAAGGGAAGAATTCAATTGTTTCATCTTGTTCATTTGATCCAAAATTCATATCAAGGTTTTTTGAGATTTTTTATCAATAATAAATGTTTTTATATACAATCAAAATTAATAGAGTTTTAATCAATCCCAAGTTCCTTCAAGGAGGCATAACTAGGTTTACATAGAACTAAAAGAGCAGAATTGTTATTAATTTAATATTTTGAGAAACGAATAGAATAAATATTGGTTTATAACCTTTTTAGGTAATATAAATGCATTAAATAGATCATTAAATGGGATATTAAGAGAAAATTAGAACAATAAATATCATACTTAAGACCTAAAAGGCCTACATACAATACTATAACAATTTTTAAAGATTGAGTCAAGTTTTCTTGGTTATTTGGAGACCTAATTGGGTTTTTAAACTTTTATAAAAGCCTATATAATCTAAAAACCATTGTATTGATCATTTCATAGAATTTTTGAGGTGATTTAGTCAATAATAATAAGGTTAAAGTTGTAGATTGTCTAAAGTGGTAGACTTATAAGTAGATCCAATAGAAGGTTGAGTGAATTGGAAGATCCTTCTTGACATCAAATTGTGGTAACCAAGAGATCTATAGTGATAGATAAAATTGATGAATGAGATAAAAAATAGATATACCTAGTGTATTGATATAAATAATAAGCCTTCACTATTTGTTTAAATAGATTGATCTTTCAAGAATAATATATTGCAAATGCAAACTTAAAATAGATAAATGTTTAAGTTGAATTAGAATGGTTTATAAACAGCCATAAGTAAAGTATAAGAGGCTACAAAGACAAAATTAGAGTGGGTTATGGACTATATATCATCAAGATGGGTCTAATGGAGTATAAATTGTTTTTTAATGATGAATCTAAGTAAATAAAAAAGGGTATGAGTCAAAGTGTGTTGGGATGGTGATTGAAAAGGTACGAGATTATCATCATATGGAAATATACCAAAATATATATCACCAATTCATTAAATTATGTCCATACCCTTAATAATTTGTTTTCAAAAATTGACTTTGAGTTATCTGATTGCTTAACCATTCACCACTACTAGTACTCTATCTATTGCTTCTACTAGGCCTTATTATTCTCTCTTATAGATCCACTTATAATGGTCTCTTAGAGACCAATATGACTTATACTCATATCATGCTCCTCTTAGCTTGGTAATACTATCACTCTATCTTAAATCATCTATCACACTCCTTTATAGTCTTACACAAAGTTTTAATGCACTCATAAGGCTCATATGTATAGATATGACCCTTTTTGATTTATACTAAATCTTGATTATCTTAACCCCTGTAGGTTTTGTAATCTTCAAAATACCAGAATAGGCATATAGAGGTTATTTGAAACATGGGACCCACTTGATCATAAGAATAGAGTATCAAAACTATTGTATATCTAATTTTATACCTTCTCTCTCAATAATTTTATTTTTAAGGTTTATTTCTCTTAATTATGTCTATCTTAGGGTTTATATAGTTTTATGAGATGTGATAAACTCCCAAAATTTGTTCATTGTGTCTAAAAGGTATATCTAACCTTCCTAACACCTTTAGAGTAAGGTAGCTACCACCCATTCTAGCCTCAATAATACCCTTCCCAATACAAAAAAAATGCAAAATTTTTGCCTAACTTCAGACGTGTATAGAATAAAAAATATAAGTCATTTTGATGAATCGTAAAATCCCTCCTCTACATGATTGAAAATCTTCTTTCACCCTATATCATTTTGGCTTGCTGGTAAATTGGAGAGACTAGTAAACAAATTACACACAAATAAACTTCAATATTTTATTTATGAAGTTATAGCTAAATATATATACAATGGTTTACCAAATATATCATAACAAACTGACCTAGAAAGGAGGAATTGATAATACTCAAGAAATCTATATAGTATAATAATGTTATATATGTATATTATTTGATAATTTTTGCTATCATTCCCCCCTTATTACATTATTTTTACAAACATCATATTCCTAATAGTTGCCCCCCCACCTTATGTCAAAAACTACAAAAAGGTTTCACACTTTATGCATAGCATGGTCACCTTTGAGGTTGCATGCCATCTCCAAGGCTTCATGGTCTTGGTGTCACATTGGTTTTTGATTGGAAGATGAACACTAGCCTAGAAGTGATAGGAGTACATCTCTTTGTTGAAGACCTTCAGTGGTTTCTTGGATTACCACAAACCCATATGGTTTTTTGTTGTAGGTTGACCACAAACTTGGAGGTGACGAGAGATCTTGATTATTTTATACACAAGAATTTCTAAAAACCCTTTTCCAATAACCAAGTGACAATTTAGTGCTTTTGCTCCCCACAATGTTCTTCATCAAGAGGTACCAAACTAGAAAATAATGCTTTCAAAATCACATAATGTAGAAAAAATAAAATACAAGGACTAAGTCCTCATCACCTTCTATATCCTCTATATATGATCATTACCACTCAATATCACACAACGTAGATATTTACCACTGCCACTAGCAATCATCCTTGGCATAGTCAATTTGGCACAGAGCACACCACACTAAAAAAAGAAAAAAACACACCACACTAAACAAATTGTCACCATAACAATGATGAGACCCCATCATATGCAACTCATGAGAGGAGACCAATTATCCTCCAACCTCTAATAAATGAAGCTGATTCATTAGTGGATGAAGGTTTAAAGCTCATATGCATGTCATTTTCTAGGACAAAATTATCCCATTGACACATATGACTCTAGGCATTAGGTTCACCCAATAATGCATCTGTATAAGATATTTTTGACTTTCTAATACACCCAAAATAAAATATTAACATTTTTAAAATTTTGAACACTTTTATAAAACATTTAATCTAAACACAATTAAAAGAATTTGACTATACTCTTTAAAAAGACTATAATATAGTCTTGACTATGACAACCTATAAAATAATACTTCTTTCTTTCAAAGTGTGATTAATTAAACTAAATCTATACTCACTATAAAAACACAAAACATTGACTTTTGACTTTTAAATGAAATATAAATATTCCCACGGTAAAATACCACTTAATTTATAAATACAACTCTCTGCCATATGTTACTCTAGACATAACATGACACCATAAAACGAAGACTCATATTTCCAAATGGAAATTAAATACTAACTAAAAATGACCATAAAATAAGAATGCAATTGACTATTATTGGTAACAACTCACACTTGGGTGATATCAAATATCTATTGTGTATGGTAAATAGCTTGATACGTAACCAGAATTGTATTTAGTTAATGAATGATCTATAGAGTCTAAGAAGTGAATGGCCAGATATGGTGTGTTAACCAAAAAAAATCATAGATTGATCATATGAATCAAAGTCAAGGTATCTTTAGTTTATAAGGCATACAGGGATGATTTCACTACAAAACATTCAATTCACTGGGAGAATTGAATATCATATATTGAGTTTGTTATTTCACCATTATAGAATTTTGTATTTCACCAACCGATCTAGCCTAGTAATCTACAAGGCAATTATGGAGTTAGCTACATTTAGAGAATTGATGTGGATGATGAGTAGATAGGAATCTATTAAATATCAAATATAAGTCTATTAATACACATCTAAAGATAGTAGTCTAGTTGTAGGCATTCAAATCATTATCTTCTTTTGAATTCCACACAGAAATCAATGAATGATAGTTGATGTGGCCTATAAAATATTTAGAAGATGAAAGAGACACACCATACAACAAAAAAATTGACTATTGCATAATGTAGATCATGTGGAGATTAGGCACAAGGTTTATTAAAATGTAGAAGGACTAAAGCTAGGTTAGATGCTAAAATGCATAGAAAACACAAAAAATAGAACTCACATAGAAGGTGTGACCATTAAAAAGAATGGATTTGCCCCATACAAGCTCAAAATTCTATATTGCACTTTGATAGATATCACTTCTCTAGTACTAGAATTGTTGGCAAATTTGAGAGACCAGTAAAAAAATTGCACATAGAGAAACTTTAGTATTTTGTTTATAAAGTTATAGCTGCATATATATACAGCAGTTTACCAAATATATCATAAAAAACTAACCAAGAAATGAGGAATCGATAATACTTGAGCAATATAGATAGTCTAATAATGTAATATATCTATCCTATTTTAGAATTTATGCTATTATGGCTGAAACTTCAAGAGAAATTTGTGGCATAAGTTATAGTAATATTTCCTAAAATGAAACTTTTTGGTGTAGAAGAGATAACTTATTGTGTTTTAATAGGTATTTTTACCTTTGGGACCCCCAAACAAAAATATATCACTTAGATCATGTATGGTTAAGAAAATTGCATATGTATACATGACTTTAATTTCTAAGTCGACCTATAAATACATTTTAACTACTATTCAAGAGTATAGAAATGCTAACAACCAATGTTGTCAAAGTTTGAGTTGTTATTCCATAACTCCATTTATGGTGCTTCTTCACTATAGAATGGAACTACCAACATGTGTTTATGAGTGGATAATATCTAAGAAGAAATTTTTGGCCTCCCTTCATGCTAGGTCAACAAACCCACCACCCATTTTGTCCTCAAGAATGCCCTTCCCAATACAATAAAAATTCATAATTTCAACCTAACTTCAGAAATGCATGGCACAAAAAATATAAGTCATTTTGATGAATCATAAGATCCTTAATCTATGTGTCTAAAATTTTTTGTGCACCTTAGATAAATTTTGCTAGACATTTGAGATAAATTCATGGAATAAGTTATAGTAATGGGTCCTAAAATGCAACTTTTTAGCAGTAAATAGATAATTTTTTGATTTTCAATAACCAGTTTTACCTCCAAGACCCTCAGGTGAAAATATATCACTTGAAACACATCTAGATAGGTGAATTACATGTTTTTACACGATATTTATGTCCACATCCACCCATAAACACATTTTCCATATTATTCAAGAGTGTAGAAACACTACCAAAAAAAATTATCAGAGTTCGAGTTGTTGTTTGATTACTCCATTTATGATGCTTTTTCACTATAAAAAAAAATTACCAACACATTTGGATGGGATGATAACATATGATGCCATTTTCTTGTCCTCCTATCATGCACTATTGACAAAAACACCACCCATTCCAACCATAAGAATGCCCTTCCCAATACAATAAAAATGCAAAATTTTACCCTGAACTTAGACATGCATAAAATGGAAACTATAAGTCATTTAGATGAATCATAAGATCAATCCTCTATATGTCTTAAAATATTCTGACACCTTCAATCAAATTAACTTAACCTTTGAGATTAATTCATAGCATAAGTTACAATAATAGGTACTAAAATGTCACTTTTTGGAAGTGAAGAGAGAACTTTTAAAGCTCCAATAGGATTTTTTACCTCCAGGGCCCCCAAGTGAAAACTTATTATTTAGGACATGTCTAGATAGGA
Source organism: Torreya grandis (assembly GCA_037957365.1). Classification (NCBI taxonomy): domain Eukaryota; kingdom Viridiplantae; phylum Streptophyta; class Pinopsida; order Cupressales; family Taxaceae; genus Torreya; species Torreya grandis. The sequence continues at coordinate 1,988,404 of JARHVA010000516.1, forward strand.
TATTTACACATATTTATAGACCCTAGATTTGAATTCCACTATAAAATACATGTTCACTGTTGTTCATGAGCACAGAAATAGTAATACTAAATGTTATCATATTTCAAGTTGTTTAAGAACTCCATATCTATTGCTTATTTGATAAAAAATGGAACTACCAACATGTTTGTATGCATAGATAGCATGTAGGAACACATTCTTAGATTCCCATCATTCTCAGTCAACAAACCCACCACCTATTGTGACCTCAAGAATGCCCTTTCTAATACAGGAAAAATGTAAAATTTTACCCTAAATTTAGACATACATAAAATAAAAACTATAAGACATTTTTAAAAACCATAATATCCCTCCTATGTATGTTTTAGAAATATTATTGAATCCAGGATCACATTGGTCAAACATTCAAGATCAATTCATGGCATAAGTTGAAGTAACAGGTCCTAAAATGTAACTTTTTTGTAGTGAATAGACATCTTCTTGATCTCCAACATGAATGTTTACCTTTGGTAAACCTAGGTAAACATATATCACTTGGATCATGTCTAGACAAGTTAATTACATGTGTTTCCATGACCTTGATGTCCAAGTCCACCTGAAAATACAATTTCACTACTATTTAGGAATGTGGAAATACTGATAAAAATGTTGTCAAATTTTGAGTTTTTATTTGAGATCTAAATTTATGGTGCATATTAAATATAAACTAGAACTTCCAACACATATAGATGGGTGGATAATGTTTAGGACCACATTCTTTTCCTTGCATCATGCCTACTCGACAAACCCACCACCCATTCTGATGTGGATTACAAAGTACTCATACTAGAGCATACCAAGTTGGGAAGAGATTAATGATGATTAAAACAAAATGGAGACCTTATATTGAGATTCCTACCAATACCTAAGACCTTTCAGATTATCAACACCTATAGGGATGACATATAAGATGGTTTTTCATGGATACAAGATCACATCAAAAGAACTGTAGTTAGTTTAAAAGAAATAAATTTTGGTGTTTATGATTGATCCAAGCATGTTCAAATCTTTTTAATACTAGATAGATATTTGATAGACACAAAGAAGACTCTAAAAAAATTATCACCATGAAAAAATGTGAAATGATCAATCATAGACCTGTACACAAGGTGAAAAGTGAAAGTCATAAATAGGTTTATGAATGGTTAGAGATATTGAGTCTTTGGGAGCACTCTAAGGTGATTCCTAATTTTTTAAGGGCAGATTATATGCCTAAAACAAGCTTAATATCTATCAAAATAGTTGTCATGTCATTTAGGCATATAAATTCAATTCCATAGCCCAAATGCATGCACACAACCATAAATAGGGTCTGTAGGCCTAAAAAAAATTATTATAAGCATTAAAAGAAGTAATCATATTCAATAAGTTTTCATCATTCATATATCTTTGTCATATATTGAAATAATAGGAAGCCAAGCTTCTCTCCATGTGTAAACTAAAGTACATGACTAGATCAGATTCAAATACTAAGAGTTTCAATAAGCCCCCATACAATGTCAAAACCAACGAGAGTAAGAATGATTCAAAAATAATAAGTAATACATTTTCAAAACCACCTCTTCTAATGATTTTATCAGCTCATCCAAAGATACCTTTTATGACTCTTCTTCAAACACCAACACAGGTTCTATAGAAGCTATTGGAATGCAATGTCATACATCTCCCTCTTATTAAAGAGGTTGATATGAATAGGCTTCTTCTAAAGAAATGTGATTCTAATGCATTTTGAGACTATAATATGGCACCAAGACATACTACAAATAGATTTATTATATTGTGACATAAGATACAAAATTTGATAGAAGCTAATATGATTGATTTCGACACTCTTACAGAGACAACTATACCATTAAAAATGGAATTAAAAACATCAAAAATATTTTTAGATTCATTTAAAAAATATACAACTAATGATATAGTAGTAAATTTAGGTGTTCATTATACATATCAAGCATATCCACCACCAACATCTTATCAAAATCATGTACTAAATCCACATACTCTAAATAAGCCATTGGGGTAGATTATACTATAGTCATAACTAGACCTCTTATCATTTTTTTAGAGTAGGAGATAGTTGATGATGACACAAATTTATAGGCACTCTTTGGATGAGCCTACATTGATCATCATCCTATTCAGAGTGTTATGGTTGAGAATAGGTTGAGTGTTAACATGTGTACAATCAAACTTCTACATCACTTGGGTTATTTAGAGTACGATACTTCTTAGATAAATACAATTATGTATGGCTTTAGTGGCCATGTCCATAGCTCCATTGGGAATATTTTACTTATATTATAGGTTAGGTCTATACATTTGGACACTAGATTCATAGTCATACCTAGTAAATGCACATTTGATATGTTAGTGGGTAGACCTTGGATACAATAGCTTCAATCCATTCCATCAACTATACATAGATGTCTAAAGTATATGCATGTTAATTAGGTAGTTAAAGTTAAGGGACTTTCATATGATTATCCTTTACTTATTACAAAACCACTTATACAATAGTTACTAGTTGCATTTTCGAGTGCATATTTTATTTACACACCTCAAACATTAGTTGAGTCACTAGTGCAGGTGAGGACTACTCTTATAGCAATACCACATATGCATAGTCTCCCACAAATACCTTTATTAGATAAACCCCTATGTTAGGGACATGTTCTAAAATCTATATGGCCTCTCTCTCCACCATCACACAAATTAGTGTTACAATATAGGCCATCCACACAATTTATAACTTCCTCTACTAGATGGGCTCCCAAATGCACTATATTTCAGAATCTCATTTAGTCACCTTCATAGATTAATATTCCTACTTTATAGATAGTTTTAACTACACATCACTCAGTACATCTATGTTTTGGATCTTAGATACCTCATCACACAAGATGCAAAATCACTCTTCCTCTATTTGATATAGGCCATATTGATTTTGAGTCTATTATGAGACTCATCAGGTAGTATGTTCCTCTCTAATTGTACATATATGCTCTTACCTTGTTCTTTTTATATAGCTTTATTTTCATAATTTCTTGTACATAGCGTATATACTCATAAAACACAAAAATATTTAGATATTTCTTTAAAACACAAAATTAAGATTATTTGTATATTCATGTTTACACTATTTATACTTTTCATATACTAAATATGGTATCTATCTTATTATAGTCAATTTTATCATACATACATGCTTCACTTGTTCCTTTCTAGTGTTTGAATATTCTTATAAGACTCAGGGCCATCATACAGATCAAACTTTGCCATTAGCTACCCATAAGGGGCACATACACATATTCAATTATTCAACTTTGATACATTCAATCATTAGAGGAATCTTATACATAGATTCTAATTTTATAGATTACATTTTTTATATACTCTATATCACATATTTAGCATTGATTATATCCTAATATTAATCATCCCATACTATTCAAATTATTTTCTTATTACTACTACTATAGACTTAGATAATGTACATCTTTGCTTTTATATAGATTTATACCACATGTTCATGCATACTTTCATTTATAGATTTTATATTTTAGACTTGATTGTATCCCTTTTCTTCTACATATATTTGATTTAATTTGAAATTTCCATTATTTTATGGTTCTATGTCAATTCTTTTCATTGTGTGTATGATTTGGACATGTGCCCATGTCCTTGTATGTGCCTTCTTGATTACGTATGAAAAAATATGAACATGTCCTTCTATGTGTCTTTAAGCCAAACTTGGTTTTTCTATACCTATGTGGACACTTGAACATGTCCTTATATTTATTAATTTCTCAAATTTAGTGACATATGCCCATATCTCTTGTATTTTTCCTCCTTGGCATTCTTTTCATGCCTCATGTGTGTTTTATGTATGCTTTCATGTATCCATCATGGCCATGACAATTATCTATTGATTGTGACTTACACACCTAGTTTTAGATACCAAGCATTCCCTCATGCATCTCCACTTCCTTATTGGGTGTCTTGATGCACATCATACCCCACCCCCTAATTAGTTTACATATATTACTATCAGATTA
>JARHVA010000516.1:1997500-2140000 GCA_037957365.1 Torreya grandis
ATTTTTGGCGGGGATCCATTCATTCTAGGGCATTACATTTCTTGAGAAGAGAATTGAAAAAATAGATACGATAATCCATTTTTGGGGAGAAACTATGAAATTACCCCAATCATACAAAGGTAAATACAAATATCTAGAATATGCATCAATGCCATGAAGAGAAACTAAGAATACCAATAGTTTGCTAGATCTGACACTAAAAACACACTTGTAGGGATTTATTCTAACTGTATATATAATGAGGTGATCAAACTGATATCAATATCAGAGAGATGATTCTTGTGGATATCAGACTTGGTAATGAGGTCATCCACATAGGTTTATACAATATTATGGATAAGACGATGAAAAATGTCGGTCATTCCCACTGATAGGTAGCTCTAGCATTTTTTAGGTTGAATGGAATTTTAATGTAATAATAGGTACCCGATTCTATGGTTAAAGTTATATTATGTTGGCTTTTAGGGATAATGTGAATTTTATTATAACCCAATAAACCATCCATAAGGCACAACATTTCATAACTAGTAGTGAAATTGACAATGGAATCTATAAAACATATAGAGAAATTATCCTTGAGACAAGCAAGATTAATATTACAAAAGTCAATGCAAATGCAAATGACCATGGTGACTTTATTTCAAATAAGGACAATGTTTAAGACCCATTTTGAATATTCCATATGCTTAATAAACTTAGCATCAAGAAGTTTAATAATTTCTTTATGGCTCAAATTAGAAACTTCTAGTGGAAAATTTTGTTCCTTTTGTCACATACATTTGGTGTCAGGATATGTGGTGATTTTGTGCACCATGATGCTAGGGTCAATACCAAGCATATATTTATAGGACCAAGAAAAATTCTCATGATATTTATCAAAGAATAAGCTGAAGTTATCATGATCAGTTGGTTTGAGTTTGCGATAAACTATAATTGGTCAAGGGCATGATGGTGTATCATATTTAATTCAAGTAGTTTCCTTGATAAGCATAGCATTTCCTTATTGTAAATTATATGGTGAATTAGGTAAAGAGTAAATAGGATTTGTTTTTGGATCAATGCTAGTGATGAAATTGCTAAAACAAGGGGATTTATTCTTGAAATTCCTAAATTTGTGATGTTTTTGAAGTAGTTGAGGTTCTTGGTCATGAATCAATTTGAAAATGGATTCATCACTAGGAAAAATGGGAAGAGGACCATAATAATCGATGTCTACTTTAAGATTGATAATTTTAATATAATGGTGATCATATGTAATGTGTATTTGATGTAAATCTATAGCCTTGGCATCTAATGTAATCTCAAGAGTATGTAGAGAAAGTTGATTATATTTGACTAGTTTATCATTACCATCATTCATGGGGATGAAATTGGATGTAATTATTAGGTTTATAGGTGTTATGTAAGATGCAATAATTTTTAGAGGTATGAAAGGTGATATTTTTTTTGATGACCCAAGGAGTATCAAAGAGTGGAGAGTACATTGGAGGTACGTGACCTCCAAGTGCCAACTCAAATTTAGTGGAAATGGCATGAAAATCATGATTAAAATCATGTATTTTAGATAAAGTTTTATGACAATGTTGAATACCTAAGTCTCATGATCAATTTTGGGCCATGATGTAGTCATCATCATATGTTGGATAAATTGTACATGCTTAAGAGTTGAAAGGATTTTTAGAAGGGGAATAACAATATCACCAAATTTAAGTGGAGACATGATTAAAGGATCTTGGAATAATTTATCCACTCCAAAATCATTACATGTGAAGGAATCTTCTATGTAAGAGACTTCTTAAGTATTGCATAGAGGGGGGAAATCAGTGATCTCATCAATGCGAGGGATGGTGTGATCATGAGGCAATAAGGAGGAAGCCACTACAATATATAAGGAGTTATCTTAGTAGTGTTATAAGTATGGTTCAATTCATTAGGTTTACCAATATATAAATAAGCAAGAACTATAGGTAAATGCATATTTATGTTGATGAATTCAGGTAAGGAGCACTATTAATTATTGGAATGGTAGGAATGCGATATTGAGATTTAGGATTTGGAAGTTGAATAATGTAGGGCTTGGGATTAACTTAATGTTTATAAATTTTTCCATTATGAAATAACTTGATACATTGTCTTCTAAAAGAGGTAATGTCCCTCATTCTATAAGATGATGGTCATCCTTGGAGTATGTTGTAAGATAGGGGAATCAAGGACCATAAGCATAATTTGAATAGTCTTAGGTCTAATTGTATGAGGGATCCAGATATAACCAAGTGGATTTTGATTTGTCCTTTCAAATCCATTACATGTTATGTGGGTTTGCTTAATATGATCTTTATTATAGCCAAGTTATTGGATGAGCCATAAAGATGTTACATTAATACCAAACCCTTCATCTACTACTAATACTTTATGAATGAGGGTGTATTGATGGTTGTTTTAATGAATAGGGGTAGATCATCAGAATGATATAGGATTTCATCATTAATCATGTCTTCTTCAATAAATTTGATGGATGGTTTTGAAGAAGGACAAATGAATTCAATGGTATGCATGGTGGTTATTTGAGGCTCATGAGAGGGTGGTTCTTTTTCTATAGAAGATGGCTCTTTAATTTATTAGAATTTGTTTATGAGGATCTTCTGATGATAAGGGGAATTATGAACTAAATCCATAAAAGGAATTTTTAAAGGCATGAATTTCATCCCTTTTATAAGGTTCTAATGGGTTTTATAAGAAGAACCAATGTGAGGTTGAGAAGGTAAGGTAGATTTTGGAGGAATAGAAGTAGTTGGTGGTTCAAAAGAAGGAGATGGTTCCTCTTTAGTTGTCAAAGTTAGGTGAATGGTTATAAAACATGTGAGGAGTTACTCTTCTAGATATGGTTTATTAGGTTTACTTATAGGATCATTTTGATGTAGTTTTTGGTGATAATTAATTTTGGTTGCATTGAGATATTGAGAAATATTATAATAGTGATCATAGTCAACATCAATGGCACAAACGTCCTTGTTATCTTGTTGAGTGTTAGATGTGGAAAAATATTTATGGTTATTAGAATAATAAGTTTTGGTATCTTGCCATTTTTAAGAAGTGGTACTGTATTCTTGATGATAGAGTTGAATCATGGCTTCTTGATTCAATAAATCACCAAGCATATATGAAATTAAAAAAAATTGTAAGCCCTCTACAAGTTTCATGGGAATGATTGATGTTGGCATGGAACCAAAAAAATTGATTAGAGTCATACCATTTAGGAGTATTATTGGAATAATTAAATGGTTTAGACGGCACTAAAAATTATTTCAATTGTTGTACAACTAATGGTGTGTGAAGTCAAGGGATTGTCAGCTTTGGAAACTCCTAGATTGGTTTTATGAGTTATTTTCGTTATTACATTGGTATAATTTTTAAAATATCCTTTGAATAATTTGGTATTAGGTTCAAATTGTTTCATTAATAATTCTTGACACTTGGCTTAGTCAATAGCTTTGTTAAGTGTTTGAGGGGCAAAATATTGAACCTTATATTGAAGATGAGTTAAGTTAGTTATAAAGAGTTTAAATATACTATCATTAGTCATTTTATGGTTGTACTTACCTTGTGGGTCAAATATTTCCATTTCTTGATAAAATCATGAGATGATTCAGTTGGAGATTGCTTGGCATTGATGAAATGGCTAAAGCAGTTGTTAAGAAGATCATTTTGTTAAAACTCTCTAACTAAAGGATCAACTAAATCCTTTAGTTTTCATATGTAATTCTAGGGATGTTGGTTATACCATTCTAATACATCACCAATGAAGGTTCTAACCAAATCTTTAGTTATGCTGAAAATATTAGTTTGGATCCATTTTTTGTAAAGATTGTCAAACACCTTGACAAAAGATGTAGGGTCTAGTCCCATTATACTTGATATTTGGAGATATGTTACCAATATCAAGGGAAATAATAAAAGGAAATAAAGGTTCATTTTTCATGTGTTGAAGCATCTTATTTTTCATTATAGGTTGGGGAATGACATTTCACATGTCATCTATAAGAGGTGGATTAATAAAGATTTGGTTATTTTGAGGCAAGAGAGTGGGAGGTTGATTAGCCATATTGATCAAATGATATAGTAATTGTATCATTTGAAAGGTGGTTTATATTTGCATTATGTTCATTTATTTCACTATTTATGTAATAATTTGGTTTATATCAATTGGTAGGTTGGTGTTTGTAGGAGACACCCCAAATTAGTATTAGAAGGGGTTGTTAGGAGGTGGATTACTAGTGGGGTTGTTAAATAGACTTGTGTCAATAGCTCCCACATTGTGATTAGATGCCTAAAGATGGAAATTGTATGGATAGGTACAAAAATGATCTGATCTACCTACCTCATATTGAGTCATGATTTGAACCATGTTTAAATCCAATGATGAGGGAGGGGAAGAAATATGCTAAGAGTGAGGATTCTCTTGAGAGGTAAAGAAAGGAAGAAAATATCCACCCATATTGTGTCTAAATGCATATAGGTTGTCCAAAAAGATTTTAATAGTGGATTTCATGATGCTTGATGAGAGAAATAAAATTTAGGAAAGAAGATAGATAATTAGGGATAGATTTAGCCAAATATAAAATAAAGTTAGCCAAACAAAAGAACAAGATCGACTAATAAGCGATATGGTTAGCCAATAGGTACCAAATAGATTGGGTCGATAGTGTACTAATAAAAAATAGGATGTTAATTATACAGAGTCATATGGATTGACTATGTATTGTTGGAAAAAGTAAAAGAAATAAATAAAATAAGACATAGTCGTGTAGGTCAACTGTGTACTGATGATAGGAAGGTGGAATAGCTAGGAAGAGACTCTGTCGACTAAGACGATAATATTCTCAATCAAGGGAAAGTTTTTACTCGATAGTTTGAATCAAGACTGAAATCAAACACATAAATAATTGTATCAATGTGATTTATCCAATTGGGGAACAAAACATAAATATTGTACCAATGCTAGCCAATGCAAGTTTTGAAATACAACACACAATAATCAAAGAGCAAACAATCAACTAAAAGGTAAATGTTAACTAATTGGTCAAACTAAGTGTTATTATATTATTAAAAAGTTTTCATTTTAATATGATAGGAGATTTGGTTGAAATAGGAATGTAAAAAGTAGTCTAAAGTTGGTTTCAAGATGTTTAGGCTGTAAATGATCTATACTGGCAATGGTACTAGGTTGATATTGGGGCTACCCCCTCACTTCACAATCCCATATTTATAAGGGTGTTAGGTGCTTTGCCAATATATATAATTAACCATGTATTTATACTTGTCCAAAAAACCAACTCAGCTTCCCCCTTAGTGATGAAATCCAAGTAGGTAAGCCTTGGGAAGACAACTGTTTAAATGTTTTTTGAATGTTAAGTGATTTGGTATTGTGTGTAGAAGAGTAAAATAATGTAGCTAAAATGGTAATTTTAAAATACTCCTATTTATATTATGTGAGTTACTCTAAGCATGCAAACAACTAAAAAATATATGTGATATATTTACTAGAAAATAGATGTTAATTACTTGATTAAGGATAATACAGAGTCAGTTTAGATGACATTGTATGTGAATAGTACTGAATAGAGTTGATGGGGTCACTTTTGTTCTATATAAGTAAGTATTTATTAATAGACTTGAATAGGTTGACCATGTCTCTCAAATAGAAGAGAGATTATAGAACTAGGTTGACCAAATCAACTTAGTTAGCTATAGGCTTGTAGTTTTAGAAAATGCTAACTTGTGAAAAACAAAACTAAAAAAAATAAAAAAGTGATAGAGAGAGGAAAGAAAGGAACCTTGGTGGGCTTGAAGATGATTTAGATTGTAAATTTTTATGCTAAAATAATTTAGTTGTTGATTTCAAATTTTGTAAACTAGGTTGACTGGTTTGACCAAGTTCTGCAAAACCCTGTATGTTGAAGAAGAAATAAGGAATAGGGTCAACCTTTTTTATAGTGTTTGTTGACTTATATGTTGGTATAAATAATTAACAGATAGATTCAACCTATTTAACAGTCTATGCTAATCTGTAACTAAATAATAATACCATGTCAAACTATTTGATGTAGTAACTTGTACTTGATGAAGACCCACACAGATAGAATGAAGTCATTTTGATGTAAATGTGTGTTAAACCTATGCACAAAAAGTTATATCTATATTGAATAGTTTGATATAATAATAATAAAAAATAAAAATAAAATAAAATGATAAAAAGGATGGCATGAAGTAAAACTGAAAAGGGTTAGATTCATGTCAAATTGACCAAAATGTATGCAAAGGGAAATGCAACTGATCTATAAATCAATACTACTTACATTTATGATGGTTGACAAATTAGATATTCAAAGTTATGACTAATATGGATCTAATAGACATATCCAAAGGATCTCTTACCACAATAATATCACTAGGGAGGGTTCCAAAGCCTCCATTCAAGAAAAACTATGCAATAACACTAATTAGGTCCTATGTTTTCATATTCATTAAAATAATAACAATTAAAGTCTAATCTAATGCTCACCAAAGCTTATGGAAAAAAATTGAGTTAGTAAACATAAAATTAAACATGCATAAGAGAATCTTATTTAAGCTATGTATAGGTAAGACCCTAATATATAGAGTTAGCAATATATTTAAAAGCCATTACTTATGTTACTTCTATCTACTAAAAAGAGAGGAACAAAGTTATAGATACTTACCTTGAAGATGAACCCATGGAGACTCAATCTATCCCTTAGACAAATTTTCTTCGCAAGAGGTTGTTGTGGTTTATAAGGATCAATAAGAAAGTCCAAAGAATTTAATATTTTTCCACAAGACAATATTCTTCTCCAAGTAGAAAGCCCAAGCTAAAACTCCCCAAGTAGAATGGTAAAAGATCATATTGTAAAGGAGTACAAATGAATAATTAATTATGTTATCTCTCTAAGAATAATTAAATGTTCATGTGTTTATTTAAATGAATCTAAACCTAGTCTTTTTTGAAAGATTAGTTGATAGAGTCAACCCAATTGACATTGTATCATTATTAATAAAAAATCTAGGTCCTAGTCTAAGTTAGACAGAGGCATACCTAGACACTTAATGAGTTTTTTCAATTAGAGTATAGGATCAATGGGGTTGATAGTCTATCATAAACCATCAAAAATATTTATAGGCTAGTGAAGGGCTAATGAAGGTGGAATATGACTAGAGGAAGGTGCAAAAGATGAGAAAAAGATTAGGGGAATCTTTTTTGGAGATGTTTGGATCAATAACAAGGGGTATTATAGGGAAAAAAATCTTATGAAGCACCAATAGTCTACCGACCCCTTTCCTGTTGCAACCTTTAAGGTGTGCACCCAGAGAGATAGAGACTCAATAGATTCTTGCAAGATAGAAATCATCAGTAATTTATATCATTTGAAAATATTATGTGTATACACTTACATTATTATATATATATTGATAACCTTGTGAATATTAGATCTAACATACATCTACATTACAAATGTATGCTCAAATTATTTTAAATTCTTATGTCATTTATACACATTATATTGGTTTATCACATAAATATCATATATTTTCAGCCTAAGACACTTCATAAAGAGATTTTTTCTTGAGGAAAATTATTTCATAGGTATAAAAACTCTACTCAAAAGAGTTGGAATTCACAAGGGTTTGTCATAGAGAAAAAAACATCCAAGTGCACTCAAAGTATAGTCTTTAGCATGCAGACATATAACTACAAAGCTCAAAATTAGGAAATCATAATGGAAAACAATCAAAAAAGTCATTTTGGTATTAAAAAAAAGGAAAATAACAGGATGATCTACTATTTAGTATCCCCAAAAAATAGGAATATCTAGATTTGATAGAAGCACACAACAATTATTATCTAGATTTGCATAGTTTCACTCACAAGTTATCAGATTTGATCATTTTATGCTTAGTTTTACAAAGAATCATAGTAGTTTTCTTATATTGGGGGCATCATGTGTGACATGATCAGTCTCATTTTAGTTTTAGATATACACATATTATTATAACTTAGTCCAAAATCTATATGTACAAATATCAGAATTGGAGGCATGTGTGTGACACATTGTTTCCACATGATCATTCTTGCACCATCTCATCTGAGATGGAATCCAAAACTCCATGTCACTCTATCTATTATATAATTTAGACAACATTTTCACCAATTTTCACACAATATTTATGCCTTATTCTATCTATATCAATTGGCATTACAACATAGTCCCTGAGCTATATTCCTAAGTACTTGAAAGGCCCCTTGGCCATTATTCATTTTAGAGTTTCTAAATGTCATTAGGTCTATCCTAAATAGTTTTAGTTACATCATGTAGTTTTAATTACATTATGCAGTTTTAGTTACAAATGCATTTAATACACATAGGTAGGCAATGATGGAGTCATAGCCAACTTGAGTTCTTGATCCACCTACATAGGAGGTTTGTACAAGCCATTAGTCCAATACAAGTCATTCATTGTTTATGATCCACTAAGTAGGGGTGGGAAATAAAGAAGTCAAAATTGGATTGATTTCTTGAGCTACCCACACATGGAGATTGAGAAATCCATTAGCTTGGTCTAATCTATTCACCGATTTGGTCATGAATTACACACACACAAGATGTCACAAATTTCTTGCATTGGTTCATGTACCTAGTGAGGTTTATCCCTTTATTTCCTCCCTTTATTATCTCTTTACTTAGTTTTGTCTTTTATTTTGATACTCCTTAAGTAGGGATTAATTCATCCATGTTTCATTTACATGATATACAATAGAACATGCTTCACATACTTAGACCCATATTCAAGGGATTACCTCATAGGTATCTCCAAGTACACTTATTTTTCCTTTATCCTAGTCATTTCACTTTTCTATATTTTTATAATAAAGGGTGGAAGCAAATGTCTTCATATAAAATGTCACTTGAGTGCAATGACTATCACTTGAGACCACTTATCCCTAGCTTATCCCTAGACCTATATTAAGGCTCATTCAGACCCTTATGCATATTTCATGAAAGATTTACACATCCTTATAGATCCCAAAGTTAGCTCTAGACCTTCCCCTAGGGATCCATGCCCCTACTGTTATAGGTTCTGCCACCTAGACACAACATGGTTCTTCGGACACTAACACCCCATACTAGTGACCAAGGGATGGTGCTAGTGTCTTTTGATAATTTTCAACCCCAAAAAATATCTTTTCAATTCATAAGACACCTAGAGTTGACCTATAGTTATTTCATGATCCATAAAAGAACTAACTCAGTATAAATACATGAATTTTAGTCTTTTATCCACTAGATGGGAATCATATGAAAAATACACAAACAAGCTCAGAATAAGTAACACACAATCAAGGTTATTAATCCATATTCTACCATAATTATACATACAATCATCGATAATCACACTAAGCTTATATACACAAATTTTTAGTATCAAGCCTCATTCAAAGTACTCAAGTTAACACTCATACTATCATTCACTTACACTTCCACCAAGCACTTAGGTAAGAGAATTACATCGGGCTTGATACCTCCTTAGAGTATTGGTCTGTAGGTAACTCTCAACATAAAGAGGTATTGAGGATGTCTAGCCTACATAGATAAAACCATAATTTTGATATATATCCCACTTAAATACCCTAACAACATGCAGAACTACGGTTTATATTGGAAATATGATTGTCATTGATGTCAAAAGGGATATTATTGGCATTACAAATGTCATTGATATTTATGGATGAGTATGGTGATTTGAGGATGTGCAATAGATCATATCAAAGGTTAAAGATGCATGAAGTGCTTATGTTAATGAGTGGAATTGATCTAATTCTTCATTATGTTCATCTAGACATTTTGGGTCTATGACAAAAAAAATCTAAGAAGGCAGTTTGTTGATGTCACCATTGATGAGCCTAGGGGAGTTGGTCATATGGTTGTGATCACATTAGTCCATAATTGTTATGTGTCAGATTTGAAGTCATGTGATGAAGCATGATAGAAGATACAAGGATGCACATTTGGCTACTCGGATATAATTCACTATGTTTCCATACTTAGCCAAATTTGAAAAAGGTTTCAAGCAGAGTCAAGTAAAAATGTTGATGAGGTCAACATTCACACACATGGAGGTGTCAAGATGAAATGATCATATGGGTTTGTTCATTTTTCTACTGAGTTTCTATGTGCTAAATCTCAGGTCATGAAATATAGCATAACAAAAGATAAGCATGTCTAATGTTGAGCTCCTAAGCATTTTCATAGTATTTTCCCACAGTCAAATTTGTATATGTCAAGAAAAGTTAATAATGTATTTTGATATCTTTCATGTATGAAACTTTTAGAAGTAGATGGATATATTGATGGAATCCCCTATGTGAGAGGATCTTATGCACTAAAATTCAAGTCATGTGACTAAGCACAACAAAAGTTATGAAAGAACAAAGTTGGCTTTCCAAGTAGTTCTACGTTTAGTTGGCTCTATGGTAGAATAATTTGAGTGAGAAGATTGATGGTGTTATATCTCACACGTGTGAAGGATTCAAGAAAAAATTAACATATGGGTTTATTAAGTATTATGTCTAGTTTATATGGTCCAAATTTTAGAATAGGTAGTTGAGAAAATAAAAATATATGAATGTGTAAAGTTGAACTTATAGATAGATTGCTATAGTGCCCATACTTAGTCAAATTTTCACAAGATAAAGTTCAATCAACTCTCAAAGAGATCAATGGAGCATTTTTACTCTAAGATGACAGGATGTAGCGAGATGAGGATAAGTGGTTAAGGTTCAACATTAATCTAAGATAAAGCTATATATTATTAGAAGATTGAATGATGAGCATATGACCATGTAATGAAGATCCAACAAATGCATTTTAAATTTGGAACATTAAATCTTGGAAGCATTCAAAGATCCAATAGATAATGTAAGCCTATCAAAAATTGATCTAGTAGACATGTTTTAAATTTGATAAATTTGAATGAAGACCATTGTATCATGGTGTAAAACTTAATATCTATGGTCGATATTTAAATATATGTTCATCTCAATGGTCAAGTAGTGGAACATGCAGGAACTTACAG
The DNA here is from genome assembly GCA_037957365.1 of Torreya grandis. NCBI lineage: Eukaryota > Viridiplantae > Streptophyta > Pinopsida > Cupressales > Taxaceae > Torreya > Torreya grandis. The sequence continues at coordinate 2,008,652 of JARHVA010000516.1, forward strand.
TTAAGCTGTAAAATATGACACAAATAATGAGTCGATCATTTTAATCAATCAAATCTATGTAATATGGCATGTGCATCAAATTAGAAAACCATTATATGATAAAAATAGTAGTGAGACCAAGAATGATGGTGGTGGAGCATGAGTTCAAGGCATTAGAAACTTTTTAAAGACAAAAAATAAAGTCCAATAGAACTGACCATGATGTGTTAGCAAACAAGTCTAAACATAAATAAGATATGAACCCTAGATCAATTGCTTGTGTGTGTGTGTGTGTGTGTGTGTGTGTGTGTGTGTGTGTGTGTGCGTGTGTGTGATCTAGGATACAAGTAAATGTTGCTAGTATAGTTGAATTGTGTCAAATAGAGAACTATAAGAGACATAAAACTAGAAGAGAAGAGTTTGTAGAGAGAGATGAAGTGTGTCAAATAATAAATATATCTAAACATAGAGATAAAAGGTTAGAGTGAAAGAGTAGGGAGAGATAATGTACAGAGTGTGAGAAATTACAGACCAGACCTGAAATAGATATTTGAGATTAGATTCTTTTGTTAATCTATATTATAATTTGGAGTTTTAGCTCCATATATATTTGATTAGTGGGTGCCATCAAACAAGGTGATTTGGTGCTTAGTTAGGGAGTGGGTGACTCTTTAGAGTTGGTGACCTTAAATCAAGGAGTTGGTTCTTCATTAGAGTTGGTTCTCTTAAACTAGGGGATTGGTGTCTCCTTAGGGTTAGTGCCCTTAAATGTGTAACCATGAGGTTTTAACTATAAGGCTGGATTAGAACATTAGATTCTAAAATCTATTCTCACCATAGTTTTTCCCATATTGGGTTTTCCATGTATACATATGATGTTATGTGTTTTTATGTGTGTGATCTCTGAATATATGTTTTAATATGGATATATTTTCTAGTTTTAAAAGGGATTAAAATGACTAATTTAGTCAATCTATTACATCACCCCCTATCGATAAACAGTTATGTTCCAATAGTAGGTATCAAAGCTTTGGTTCTTTAAAAGAAGCTTAATTAGCTTAGGTGGATCTTGGATGGTGAACACAAATGGTTAGTCAAGAAGGCTCTTCCTCAGATAAGGCACCTCTCTCTGATGGATCAAACTATGAATTTTGGAAGATTAGAATGGAAGCATATTTATCTTCATTAGGGTTTGATGTATGGATGTCTGTTGTAAATGAATATACACCTCCTACTATAAATCCTAATGATTAGGCTATGAAGAAGGCATATGAGAGCAATGACAAGGATAAGAATGTTATTATACATGTATTGTCTAATTTAAAGTTTTTCAAAGTGATGCATTATCAAAATGCATAGGAAATCTGGAAAAAATTCAAAATCATCTATGAAGGTGATGACAGGGTAAATTAGGCTAAGCTACAAACATCCAAGACAAGTTCCAAAGCTTTAAAATTAATGAAGAAGATAAAATTGCATACTACCTCCTTAGAATAGATGAAATAGTCGATGTAATCAGAGACCGTAGAGAAGAGATGAAATATCTAATCATTATCATAAAGGTCTTAAGATCTCTACCATCAAGGTATGCATAAAGAATATCTATAATAGAAAAAGCAAGATATATGGATAAAATCACTATTGATGAGTTGTATCGAACATTCATAGCCTATGAGATGATAATGGGAGAAACATATACCTTCAAGAGAGAAGTTGCATTTAAAACATCCAAACTAGTGACAGTAGAATCACCTATATTTGGATTTGAGAAGATTGATGAAGAAGAAGCCAACTTTGTTAGAAGATAGAAAAGAGGGTCTAGAAAATAGAAATGTAAGTTACCCTTTAAATAACTTAACTATGGTAAAGTAGGACATTTTGCTACTAAATGCCATTATAATAAGAAGGATAACTCTAAGGAAGAATATGATGGTAAAAAGATGAAGCCCCCCTATTCCAAGAAGAAAAAATTCATTAAAAATATGAAGGGCTTTTATAAAAGAAGATAGTGATTCACTGGATGAGTGTGATAGCTTAGATGATGACCATGATTGTATTTTTTTGGCTGATTAAAATGAATCCCTATTCATGGCATTAGGATCAACTTATATAGATCTATAAAAAGAAAGATTTTAATACTCTAATGAGGAAGAAGAAGGAGAAGTAGATCTAGAGTGTGAACTCATCTGTGCTCTAGATAAGATTGACAAGCTAAGAAAAGAGATCTCAAGGCATAAGTTATCACAAAAGGAAATTGAAAAACCATCCAAAGGATTTTTAAAAATTTGATCAAATGGTATTTATCCTAAAAACACAAGTAGAATAGGCTTAAATAATAGAAGATGTAGTAAAAATTAAAATATAATTTAAATTTGATGAATGTATGAAGCTAAAGGCAAAAATAGTTGCTTTTAGAAAAGAAATAAAAAATTCTAAAGAAAAAATAGACAAAGTTCTGAAGCTAAAAGGATGTTTAGTAATTCTTGATGAATTGATTAACTCTCACAATCCTTCAAAAGAGAGATCTGGTCTTGGTTATGAAAAAGAAAAAAGTCCCATAACTAGTACATCTACAAAGTTATATGAAAATTTTTAAGTAGGAGGATTTGGATCAAAGAAAGAGAAAGCTTACAATGATACAAAGACATATACAAGTACTACATATGTGAAGAAACCTAAAAGAGAAAATAAGTTTGAGGAAAGGAAGAAGAATAATGAGTCCATCTCTAAAAACTCAAGGAAGACGCAAAAGACAAAGGTAGCTGATATAGATGGTGACACAAAAGTGATAGATTTTAAGAAGCCAAATTTAAGAATAACTCTCCATCCTACACAGAGAAATGCTATGACCAAGTATTTTTCATTTTTCTATGGTTATTGTTATAGCTTTAATTAGTTTGGTCATAAGACTAATGAATATAGAGTTCTATCTAAAAGGAAAACAAACTTTGTATGCAAAAATTCATTCTTACCCTTGTTAGATACAAATGTAATATCCTATAGTTACAATAATTTTGGTCACATAGCTAAACAATGTGGAAAAAGTGTTGTAAGACCAAAAATACAAAGTGTAAAGAAAGGCATGCCTCCCAATATGAACAAAAGTTTAAAAGTATATAAAAATGGGGAAAATAGGGCATTTAAGAAACCTAAGGATGTATGGAAAGTGAAAAATCAAGTTATAATGGAGAATGCTATAGAGGTTGAATAATGTCAAGAGTTTTCAATGTTTGCTCATGTTGAGAATGAAAAGCCCAATCTAAAAGTGAAGCCTAAGGTATTGGCTGAGGATATCTCTAAAGTGTGTATCGACTCAAATGAGAATCCTATTATTGTTGAGCAAGTTTCACACATAGAACATCAATTTTTTTTGTCTAGTGATGATATTCTAAATTGCAAGGAAGATTCATCAGATGAAAAGGTATGCCATGAATATATGCTATCTCTATGTATTTTTAATACAATCATAGAAGAGAAGGAAAAATTTATAGTGAATGAGTCTATTACTTATCTTAAGCCCAAGAAGAAGAAGAGGAACTACAAGTATAAGATGACCAAGAAGGAGAAGGATTATGACGAGTTATGGGTAATTCCTGGTTTCACATTATTCTAAGACATTGTGAAGAAGGGTGTCTCTATTTATGCTTATTAAGATATTCCTTTTAGTGGAGAAGAAAGTGATGTTGTGGTATTCTTTAAAGGATTCTAGAAGGTAGGAAATGAGTTCCCATATTTGGAGTTGGTGTGTCAAGATGAGAAAAGTGTTATGTATGAAGTTTCTACAAGGACATAATGAGTGTTTCCATGTGACATAATGATGTATCTCATATATATGATTTGCATGTTTAGATGAAGATAAATGAGGTCATAAATGATTTATTTTATCTCTTGGACATTATAGGGTTTCTCAGTTAAACCCTTAGGGTTAAAACCATCTTATAGGAAGATAAGGTTCCCAAAGGTGTGAAAGCTTAAATCTTAGTGTAAAAGAGTGTGGTGGTTGTCTCCTGGTGTGAAAAAAGTATCAGAGGTTGGCATAAGGGTTCAAATGCAAGAAAATCTTGGCATTGTGTTTCTTAGGTTATGTAATGAGTTGGGTCACCAAACTTAGATAACATGTGTAAAATGATGATATACAAGTGTTAAATGAATTTATGGTGTGATATAGGCATTCCCTTGGTGTAAAGGTATGATAATTTCAAGTTATGTATCTTTGTTTAAAATATACTTCTTTGAAGTAACCTAGGAGAGGTTACAAGGTATGTGAATTTATTGTGTAAAAAACATGTTCTTGAAGGGCCAAGCTTGAGAAGATGGATTATGGAGTTAAGGGGAGCATATGTGAGATGCTTCAATCATGCTAAAGATGTTGAAGTGATATAATGAGATAGAAATTGGGAGTGGTAGTTTTTACATCACATCACTAGATCCTAGTGATAGGGCATGAGTCAATGGGGAGGATCATAAAATCTTTGTTAATACCTAGAAGAGGAGAGAAAAGGAAACTCATGTACACATACTTTTACAAATTTCTAATAAATTCATGGTTGCAGATTCTTGGACAAACTCCTTTATATGATAAAGGGGGAGAAACATTTTGACAAGTAGTGAGAAAGATTCCCTTTTCCATTGATGTCAAAGGGGGAGAATAATTGCAAATTATCTATGTGGGATAAAAATTGCAAATGCTCTCTAAAAAGGTTTTGAAAAAAAGTATAAATGCTAAATAAGATCAGAGCATGTGCCCAAGTTGATTTTAGGTAAATGTCACATTACCTAAGGGGGAACAAGTTTCCTATGAATAAATTCTATTCATACTCATCAGAAGCTAATGCAAGCAAAGATAGAGGAGAAGTAAAATATTATAAGATCAGAGCATTTAATTTTCCATCAATGACAAAGGGGGAGATTGATGGAAATATGATTGTCATTGATGTCAAAAAGGAGATTATTGGCATTATGGATGTCATTGATGTTTAGGGCTGATTATGGTGATTTGAGGATGTACACGGGATCCTATCAGAGGTTAAGGATGCATAAAATTCATGTGTGTATGAGTGATTCATCTAGCTCTTTATTATGTTCATCTAGACATTTTGGGTCTATGACAAAAAAAACTGAGAAGGAAATTTTCTAACATCACCATTGCCACATGTGGATGGTTTTGGGCAAGTTATTCATATGGTTATGATCATATTAGTCCCTAATTGTTATGTACTACATTTTAAGTCATGCAATGAAGTATAATAGAAGATGTGAGGATGTAAAGTTGGCTACTCAGATAGAATTCACTAATTTTCTATACTTAGCCAAATTTACAAAAGGGTTCAATTAAAGCCAAGTAAACATGTTGATTAGGTCAACATTCACACACATTAAGGTGTCAAGACAAAATGATCATATGGTTTTGTTCATTTTTGTGACTATTTTCTATGAGCTAAATCTCAAGTCACATGATGTAGCATGACAAAAGATATGTATGTGCAAAGTTGGGATCCCAGGCATTTTGATAGTGTTTTCCCATAGTCAAGTTTGCCTATGTCAAGAAAAATTAAGAAGGAATTTTTATGATGCCATACATTACACATATAAAGGTTTTAGGAGTGGATGGATATATGAATGGATTCCCCTATGTGAGAGGATCTTATGCACTAAAATTTAGGTCATGTAACTTAACACAATAAAATTTATGCAAGAAGAAAGTTATCCTTCCAAGTAGTTCTAAAAATAGTTGGCTCTATGGTAGAATAATCTAGGTGAGAAAATTAATGGTTATCTATCTTGCATATGTAAAGCATTTAGGAAAAAATGAGCATATGGGTTTATTCATTATTTTACCTAGTTTATATGGTCCAAATTTCAAAATAGGTGGTTGAGCGAAGTAAAATATATGAATGGGAGAAGTTGACCTTATAGACAGATTGCAATGGTTCCCATCCTTTGTCAAATTTGCACAAGGTAAAGTTCAAGAAACTCTCAAAGAGGTCAATGGAGCACATTTTCTCCTTGATGTTAGGATGCAATAAGATGAGGACAAGTGGTCAAAGTTTAATATTAAGCCAAGATAAAGTTCAATCTTGTCATAAGATCAAATGATGAGTAGATGATCATGAAATGAAGATCTAAACGATGCATTTTAAATTTGGAACATTAAATCTTTAAAGCATACAGAGATCTAGTAGAGAATGTAAGACTATCAAAACTTGATTTAGTAGACACATTTTAAAGTTGAACAATTTGAATAAAGACCATCATATTATGGTGTGAAACTTAATATCTATGGCTGATATTTAAAGATATGTTCATCCCAATGGTCAAGTGGTAAAACATGTAGGAACTTATAGTTAAGCCATAAAATAAGACATGGACAATAAAATTTATTGTTGTAATCGCTAAAATTTGTGTAATATGGCATGTGCATCAAAACTAGAGCCCAATATATGCTAGAAATAGTATTGAGACGAAGAATCATGGTGGTGGAGCATGAGTTCAAGATGTGGGAAACTTGTTGTTAAAGATAAGAACTAAAGTCCAACAAAACTGAGCATGATGTGTTAGCAAACAAGTTTGAACATAGAAAATATATAAACCCTAGATCGATTGCTTATATATATGTCATCTAGGACATAGGCAAATGTTGTTGGTGTAGTTGAATTGTGTCAAAAAAAGAAATAAAATAAATAGAACCAAAAGAGAAGAGAAGAGAGGAGAAGAGAAGAGAAGAAAAGAGAAGAGAAGAGAAGAGAAGAGAGATGGTGTGTGTCAAAGAAGAAATGTATCTAAACACATAGATATAAGGGTAGAGTGAAAGAGTAGAGAGAGATAATGTGCAATGTATGAAAATTTATAGACCAGACCTATAACAAAAAATTAAGACTAGATTCTGTTGATGTTTAAAATTGTGCTTTGTTTCAGACACCAACAATGGGACGTTTCAAGATGTGGGACATGCGACTTGAAATAACCTCCAGATTTTTAAGAAGCTGGTCTCTTCTTTATATCAAGTGTTGGGGCAAAAGGGATAGGAATTTAAACATAAACGCAAATGCAAAGAAATAAAATCTAACTATGGCGATGCGCTTGAATGTAATTTTCATCCTTGATCCTAAGCACAATGAAACTATATGTAAGATTCAATTACATAAGAGAGCAGACGAGGCATGATCAATGTAAAAGATAGAAATAATATAAATAAAGGCTCGTAGCTTAGACTGCTTTCATAATGATATAGGGAACATCAACAAAGGCATCAAACTCTACCTTTTCATTAATTCTCTAGCCACATAAAAGGCACAGAAACGTGCACAATTACATAAACTTTACGACTTAAGAAAATAGAATAAAGGCAACCGATTTTCCTAATCACAACTCTAGAAAGCCTAAAGCTCTTGACAATAATTTTCCTCTTTTTTTGGTGATCCTTCTACTCCTCTTTATAGCCTCAAATCTCTCATTCCATCCCCTACTTTCCCACACAATTGTCTATTTTGCCTTTGTCTCACAGGGTACAAACAAACGGTGCTTTCAATGTTTACAGGCCCCAAATATCTACCAGGTGAACTACTCCATTTACTAGAAATAACTCCCACTGATTTTCCTTATTTGTCTCTTCCTCCTCTTGATCTTGGTCTTGGATTCCCTCTAGATTGTTTGCACGTTTCAAAACTTATGGCCCAAATTGAACTCTAACTGAGCTGGAAGTGTCTATCAAAAGATATTTTTTAGATTATGAAACTTTCTATTTCCTTGTAGTTTGCTTGCTAAAATAGATACACAAGACACTTTGTTCTATTAAATAGAAGAGGACACTTAGTCAATTCCCTGAAAATCTTCTTATTACTTTAGGAGACACTTGTCATGTTTTGCAACAACTATCAAAGACACGTGGCATTTTTGAACAACTTATAGAACATATAGAAGGTGCCTCAGACTACAACACTTGGTAGCTTCCACTCAACTTCAACACTTAGGCAAAAATGAATCAAAAGAAAAATAGAGCCCGTGCTCTATATCATGACTTTTCCATCTCGAACTAATGAATGCGAGGACAAAATTTGGCAGTGCGCAGCTAAAAATAGAATGCAATGTAGAGTAAATTTTTACTCTATAGTTACTGCTGATCTTGAGGACATTCGAGCCTACTCAAAAATAACCCACGACTCTTGCTAGATCAAAAATTAAAAATTATAGATTTAACAATGATGTCTGGTAGGCAGACCACTCTTCATTAGATAACCCTTGCTTACTCTGCAATTCATTGAAGGATAAATCAAGGTTAATAATATCTTTGTGTGAAAAATGTTGCAAAATTTGAACTGTAGCCTTCAATTTGAATTCGAGCTGGGAAACAGGAACCAAAATAGCTTCTACTTTAGGGACTAATGAATCATCCCTTAGATTTTGGAAAATTATTTGATCTTTCTATTTGGCCAACAACAAAGGTTCAATTTCTTCTACCATTAGCATGGTGTTGTAATTAGGAAATGGAGAAGGAAAACCTAGTTGCACTAGATCTTCAACATGTTGTTTCATTTCATTGAGTCCTTCCTTATGACATCCAAAAGCTTCTTGCAACTATTAGCTACAAAATTGCAATTGAGAGCTTCATTCACCCACTTGGCAGTGACCATTCTATCATTGATTCCTACTGCTAATAGTGTTTCATCCATTGCATCATACAACTTTTGCCGCAACATTTTTGAGTCCATTACTCTTTCAGAGACTGTAGCTAGAGTATTTACAACTGAACTCTCCACCTTTTTGCACAATTCTTGTGCATTTAGCAGGAAGGTGAGAGAAGGCCTAAGCTAATTAATCTCTGAAGAGATTCTCTTCCACATGGATTTATATATCTCTCTTACCAGACTTAATACTCTGACACTCTTTAGCCTATTGGGTAGTTCTAGTGTCAATTATGCTGTTCTCTACTACTCTGAGTGAAATTGGGCTATTATGATCGTGGTGTTATTCTATTTAGCTAGCAGCTTTTGTTGCATTTCAGTAACCTACAATAGGTGTTCCTCGCACTTTCCTTGTAGTGTTGCCTTTTCATGCCTTGAGGGTTGTCACCGCATTCTTCACCTATGTGAGCTCTGCCTTTAAAGAATCATTTTGGGCTTAAACTGTTCGGTGAGTCTGAAGAGAAACAATATTTTGTAACTATTTATTTAGATTCTCTACCTCTTTATTTTTGCTATTGATTTTTGAGGTCAAACTATCATAGTTTGCCTTTTCCTTTGTGAGCTCAGCTTCCATCTTTTGCAGCCTTCTTAACATCTTCAAATAATCTTCAGTAACTGTAGAAGTAGATTCAGTTAGTAGTTCAACTTTGTCCTGTGGCCTGAAGAGTGACATGTCAATGGCCACAGCATTCATCGTGTAATCTTCTGGCTACATCTACTCTGTTGGCTTTATTACATTTGGCGACAAATGAGTCACCGTCAATTATTGCTAGATGGGGTCAAATTGTGACCACAAATGGGGTGTAGCCAAAGTTTTATTCTCCTTGATCTTATTCTTCTCTCTTCAGGTTTCCCTTGCCTTCCTAGTAGCATCTGATTGGGTTTGGAAGGTGGAAGGAGAGGCAATGTGCCAACTCATAAAAGGATGTCCCTGTGGTAGACAACATTGAATAGCCAATTATTGGCTATATGCAATCTGAGGGAAAGGTTTCTTGGCAGCAGAAGGGGAGAAATGAGGTAATGTTAAATCTTGAGGTGGCATAGGTGGGGCGAAGTGAGAAATAAGAATGGCAAAAGTGGCAGGGGAAGAAATAGATTGCGAAGGAGAGAGAGGAATAGTACTTACCTAAGGACTAATTACAGTACCCTGTAATTGACACTATGTGGTTTCTGTCTCCTCTTCTAAATCGAACTAGAACTGCACCCTCTTTCATTTCTTGGATGTCTCTTCTTCTTGTTGCATCCCTTTTCCTTCCACATCTACTTCTTGTGGAGAACTTGGAATGTCTATAATTTGGGCCAATGGGGAATCTTGTGATGATGAAGGCACCACACTTTTCTACATTTCTATAGCACTGAGGGATTGAGGCCAAACTAGTATAGTTGTTGCAGCTATAGTTTGCTCTAAGGCTTGGGACTCTTGGTTTGACCTGGCCCTAGCTTCTTGCTCTTCACCTGGTGTCAGAAAATTACCTATCTCTGGGCTAGATGTAAGGGAGAGATGACACTCATCCCATAGTTCTTCCCATCTTTCATTTGTATCTACATTTTCGAAAGAATGGGTTGTTTGATAAATTTCTTGCCTATATTTCCAATAGGCCTCTATCTTTTCAGTATCCCAATGTTTATTCTTTAATGCTCCCCTTAATTTAGATGTCATTCTGACTTTAGGATCATAATCTCTCTGCTTAACATAAAATGTCTTCCAGTGTCTATTTTGTGGAAGTGGCAAGTCTGTTAACTCAACATAAAATCCAAGATTGTCTTCACTAGGATTTTTCCTGGTTTCCCATAAAGGGCAACCTTCATGTGCAATTCTGGTTACAACCCTATGAGTCCTTACCTAGGAAGCTATGAAATCATTTGGGTCATAAACCCATTTGTCTTCTACTAGAAGGAAACCAAGAAAGGCTAGCTTTCTGAGCAACACAACTTCTGCATCTCTGGTCTCCAAAACCATGCTTGTTGTCATCCACAAAAGATCATACATTTTTATTTTTCTCTTTTTGAAACCAAATTCATTGTCAACTATGAATACTTGTCTATTAACCTCAATGAATGCTAACTTAAGATTCAAATCCTTTGGTAGCAATATTGGTTCTCCACAAAAACCATTGACTCTTATAATGGTATGGTGTGATCAAAAATAGAAATCGCAAGGAATCAAGCAGCTAACCAGAAGATTTGAAACACTAGGGAATAATCTATTCATAATTGGTTCAGGACTAAGATGGAAAAAGATAGGAGTGACAAATAATTCCTAGAACTCATATAGGTCACTAGTCTTTGATAAAATATGTGTCCACGCAGACACAGGGATGGTCCTTTGTAGATCAAAATCTGGGTCATACATGTTAAGATACATATGTTGGGCAAAAATATTAGAGTTCTGGAAAAGCAAGAGGTGGAATAAATAGGAAGAATACCTGAACACTTCCTTTGATTTGAAATGGGCCAATTGTTCTACCATCGAGAATGTAATTTGTTTCGAGAAGTCGAGCCGATTCTCCTAGGTTTTGTCAATAGTCTTCAGTCTAAAAAGGATAGCCATTTGTTCCACATATGCTGCCATATCATCTTTCATGCTGAAGATGAGAGCCATCATAGACAATGCATCTTGGCTAGCCTATGTGAATTGAGCTCTTGGTGTAGGGAGTGTGGGTACCGTAGTATCATCATCACCCAATTGTAACTCACATCTCAAGAACCTTGTCTGAGTTTTTGATTTTTGCTCGTGTTCTTTGCATTTTAGCAATAGTGGGAAATGTAGTTATACTATCATGATGTAGGGCTAACATATCCCTGATAGCTTGCAATGTGATTTGCACCATGAATGGGCCTCATTGAATAGTGCTTGAAGGTGCATGAAGCAAGTTTGCACATAATTCAACCAGGTCGGGGCATGAATGCACAGTTGGGACAATGAACTGAGCCAGTTGTGAGGTCCATATCCTCATGGTGAATGTTTCATATTGCCTTACTCTGGCTCTTTGTAGACACCTTTGGTGTGCCCCCTCTCTAAGATTTTTACTACTGGCTCTCTGAAGAATTGTATCCATGATGCCATCCACGTAATCCTTTATTTTTGTTGATTCACTTGCTGGGCCAGCTTCAAGAAACCTGGTCCTTGGATAGTTCTTCAATGGCTATGTGGGAGCTAAAGCATATGATTTACTTGCAAGAAACTGATCAAGGGAATCATACATCCTAGCTCCTTGTTGTGAAGATTGTGCCCCCTCCATCTTTGTATCTTCTCTATGGTAACTTGTATGAACTTTTGCAAAATAGGGTGCTTTCGTTGAAGTAATTTACTAATCATAGAAAATGCATGTAGCAGGATATTTACATGCAGATGCAAGAATATTTGAGAACTTGTAAACTTTAACTCTTGCTAAGAGCTATTTATTGACCTATCAAGTCTCAAAATGGCATTAAACTCAGAAACCATTAGCAGATCCTACTCAATCTTTATGGAATAGCGGGATAGACATGTTATGTAAGTGGCAGTACAAGGTACCTTGGGGATTTCTAAAGATTTGGAAGACATTCAATGTATTGGAGAATTTTTTGAAAATATTGAAATTTTTTGAGCTGTCAACTACATGTTCAAAGAACACTTATGTAAAAGAAAAGCAGGAAAAAAAAAAATGGGAAAACAAAGTAAGAAAACAAAACAATACAAAAAGGGAAACTACCTAACTACATTAATGAAGCATCTTTATCTCCATCCTAGATCAAAAGCAAAATTTCAAAATTCTCTTTCATTACAAGCCAGCGTATCTTGCCATACCAGTGATCAAATTGGGTATAGCTTTGGTGAATTTCCCTCAGTGTATGCCTCATTGATTTACCTATATTCAAGTGAGTCTAATTCAAACATGCTTCCAACATATATATACTCTTCTTGTTCTTGGAAGCTCATCAAATATTTGCTCTTGATATTGGCATGTCTTACCAGGAAATAAATTAATGACTTAATTCCTTCTACTTCCAACTCTGGTTCTACTACATGATCATCCTCTTTAATAACTTAAAAATTACCAATGTCCTAAAAGGATAATTCTGAAGGTTTGTAATGATTTTGCACATGCAATTGAGGCTCAATGTTGTTTTACTTATCTGTAACCGGTTCATAGCTATCTTGAAAAATGGTATAACTAGACTCAATGATTTCAAACAAATCATTTATATCATGGTCCAAGAATTGTCCATGCTCTTCCTCATCATCTTGTAAAGTAAGAAGAAAGTCAGAGATTATTTCTTCTTCATCAGGGGTCAAAATAAAAGCTTGTGATTTCTCACTAGGAATCTGGAATTCATAAGAGACCCAAGGATTAATAGAAAAGATATCCTTTGACTTTTCTTCCTCCAGCACATTTGGAATTCTATGATCTTCATCGAGTATAATGTAAGGGCCTAGACCAAGGGAATCATAATTTCTGAATGGGTCACTTTGCATCATAGCTAATAAATGATCATTTTCTTCTTCTTGATTATACCCAGTCCATTCACCTAGCTCTTCGATAAAGACCCTCTCTCATTTATTCATCATAGCATGGGATGCCTCTAACTTTGTAGTGGGCTCATTAGTGATGTGATCTTTATATAATGGTTCAGACAATATCTTCATCTTTGAACTGTATTTGGTTCTTAAGAAGAGATGAGACCAATCAAGGGACATATATCCCCCTATTTTGGCTGTAAAATCTCTTGATAAACATAAGCCAAAAATCAGAGGTATATCTATCACTACTACATCTTGATTTACAATTATATTAGGATAGGCATATAATTGTAATTGGAGTTGTTTGATTCCCCCTATGGTTTTTACTGCTTTTCCATTAAGTTGTATGACCCCTTTAGTGAGTGGTTCATACTTAATCTCTAAAGCATCAGCTATCTGCTTGGGCATTACTGTGGTACTAGCCCCTGAATCAATCATTGCATTATGTAGCAACGTCATACCCACTATCAAAGTTATGTAGAATGGATTTGATTTAGATTTGCTTACCTCTGCTATATTATTCACTAGGGCTATTGTTTGTAGATGGACAGTATCTTTGAGCTTTTCTTCTCCAGCAGGTCCTTCTTTGGTAACAGTACCTTTGGGCACTACTTGGCCTTGCGGAGCTTCTTGTAGTAGTGTATTTTGTTTAGGAATAGCCAATATATCCCATATTCATACTTGTGCTAGAGTCTTTTTCAATTGATCCACCACATTTATTGGTCCCAGAGTCTGAGCCTTTTGAAAATAAGGATATCTTGTTTTTTCCTAAATTTGGGTAGGAGTCCCTTGATTTTGCACTGGTTGAAGCACTTCTTGTCTAACAACCATGTTTATTTGTCCTTGAAATGGAGTATTCTCCATGACTTGACTGTTTACAATCTCAAGCGGTTCCACCATCCTTCTCTTCGATTTGGTGTAATAATCAGATTGCACCACTGGTTTTTTGGAGGTAGATGCTTCATTCAAGAAAAATGATTCTTCATATTCAACCCATGAGAATAGAGCATATTTTGGGGCTATTTCTTCCTCTTGTTGCAAGACATCCCCTGCATCTAAGCCATTAGGACTGAATTCTACATACTAGGAGACTGGTAGGCTTGATTTTCACTAGAACTGGCAAACTGACCATCCATTCTTCTTTGCTCTGGCACCTTTTGTTGTAGATTACCCCTAGGACAATCTCTAGGTGCATGAGCATTGTTGAAAGGGAAACACTAGGCATCAGTGTTATCTACATAGTTATTTTGCCCTGGAATAATATCCCTATTTGAATTAAGAGGAATAGTCTGTGAGGGTGTAGGGACTGCAACCAATTGGTTTGCTGGCTGATGGTTATTTTGTCTTGAAGGACCCTGATATTGGTTTGTCTAAGATGAAAATCTGTTTCCTTGATATCCTTGATATGGAGGCTTAGAGAAAGTATTCTGCTATCTTTTTATATTAATCAACTCATTAGAAAATGTCCTTAGGATATTCTTGATATCATCCAACTTAGATGACTGAGTGGGATAATTTCTTTAGTAGATGGTTGAGGGTAAGTGTACATAGACATAGGTGGGCTTACGGATTTAGGAACTTCTTGAGGTAATGGGAAGGATATTTCTGGGAACATGGGCATGGGAGGCCTTGGAGGTAATTTTCCAACATCTATTAAATGATTCTCAGCTCTGACCGCATATTCATAAGCCTCTAGCAAAGTGTGTTCTCCATGTGACTGAATCATAACAGATATATCTAAATTCAAAGCCTTAAGATTAAACACTATGGCCACTCCTGGTAATGGTCTAGCTATAACAGAGATTCTATCCTAAGTCTTTTGAAATCTGGAATTAAAATCAGTCATGCCTTCTTGTGGTCCCCTTTGAATGGTAATTAACTTTTGTAACAAAGAAGACTTATCACCCTTCTCTGTAAATCTTTCAAAGAAAAGATCTCTGAGCTCATCCCACATGGATATTGAATTGGGAGTCAAGGATTGGTACCATTCCAAAGCCTTCCCTTTAAAATAAGCCACTAATAACCTTATAGCCACATTCTATTGTGTGACGATGTGTATAGCACAAACATCTGATACATCTGGAAGATGTTCTTCAGGTGTTTTAGAATCTTTCCCACTAAATTTGGGTAGAGCTTTCAAGGCATATACTGGGATAGGATCCCAAGTAGCTAGTGGTACCAGGAGGATCATAGGACTACCAGTGTTCCAGCTTGCATAATTTTTTGGTGGAACAGGAGCTCCCATATTTACTTATGGTATTGGTAAAAATTGATTAACTCTCATTCCTGGACTAGTTACCAAAGGTGGTACAAGAATACCCAAATTTACAGTAGATTGAGATCTAGTTACTGCTCCACAACTCTGACTCCTTGTAGCTCTTTGGTTCATACGGTCTTGAAAGAAACTTCAAGACTGGTCCCATTGGGCCTACCAAAAATTGTTGATGTTTAAAATTACGCTTTGTTTTAGACACCAACAATGAGAAGTTTCAAGATGTGGGACATGCGACTTGAAACAACCTCCAAATTTTTAAGAAGCTGGTCTCTTCTTTATATCAAGTGTTGGGGGAAAAGGGAAAGGAATTTAAACAGAAATGCAAATGCAAAGAAAGAAAATCTAACTATGGTGATGCATCTGAATGTAATTTTGATCCTTGATCCTAAGCACAATGAAACTATATGTAAGATTCAATTACATTAAAGAGTAGACGAGTTATGATTAATGTAAAAGATAGAAATAATAGAAACAAAGGCTCACAACTTAGACTACTTTCGTAATGCTATAGGAAACATTAACAAAGGCATAGAACTTTGTCTTCTCATTAATTCTCCAGCCACATAAGAGGCATAGAAACATGCATAGTTACATAAACTTTACGACTTAAGAAAATAGAGTAAAGGCAACTAATATTCCTAATCATAGCTCTAGAAAGCCTAAAGCTCTTAAGAATAATTTTCCTCATTTTTTGGTGATCCTTCTACTCCTCTTTATAGCCTCAGATCTCTCATTCCATCCCATGCTTTCCCGCACAACTATCTATTCTATCTTTGTCTCACAGGGGATAAACAGATGGTGCTTTCAATGTTTGTAGGCCCCAAATAGCTACTCGATGAACTGATCCATCTACTGGAAATAACTCCCGCTGAGTTTCCTTCTTTGTCTCTTCTTCCTCTTGATCCTAGCCTTGGTTTCCCTCTATATTGTTCATGCATTCCCAAACTTATGGCCCAAATTGAACTCTAACTGAGCTGAGAGTGTCTATCAGAAGATAGTTCTTAGATTATGAAAGGCTCTATTTCCCTATAGTTTGCTTGCTGAAATAGATACACAGGATGCTCTGTTCTATTAAATGGAAGAGGAAACTTAGTCAATTCCCTAAAAATCTTTGTATTACTTCAGGAGACAACAGAGGATGACATTTGTCATGTTTTGTAGCAACTATCGAAGACACGTGACATTTTTGACCAACTTATAGAAAATATAGAAGGTGCCTCAGACTACAACACTTGGCAGCTTCCGCTCGACTTCAACACTTAGGCAAAAATAAATCAAAAGGAAAATAGAGCCCGTTCTATGTATCATGACTTTGCCATCTCGAACCAACTAATGTGAGGACAAAATTTGGCAATGCGCAGCTGAAAATAGAATGCAACATAGAGTAAATTTTTACTCTATAGATTCTTTGCTAAATATATATTATAATTTGGAATTGTATCTCCATATAGATTTAATTGGTGGGTGCCATAAAAAAAGCTAAGTTGGTGCTCAGTTAGGAAGTGGGTGTTTCCTTAGAGTTGGTGATGTAAAATTAGGGAGTTAGTTATTCTTTAGATTTGGTGATATTAAACCAGGGGATTGGTGTCTCCTTAGGGTCAGTGCCCTCAAATGTGTACCCAATGAGGTTTTGACTATTAGGCTGGATTAGAATAGTAGATTCTAGTAGCTATTCTCACCATGATTTTTTCATTATTAAGGTTTTCCATGTATACATATGGTGATATTTGTTTTTATGTATGTGATCTCTACATATATGTTTTAATCTACATATCCTTTCTAGTTTGCTTTTAAATGGGATTAAAAGGACCAATTTAGTTAATCTACTAATTCACTCCCCCTCTCAATAGATAGTTGTGTTTTAATATTTTTCATATAAAATTAGTCCAAAATAGGTCACATATAGTGAAGCAAGTTTCATTTGTATAGGAATAGGCCCATCTAACTTAGACACAACCACTCTTAGAAGTTCACATCAGTCCTTGCACAAGGACACTAGCACTGAAAGTAGGACACTAGCATGGTGTGCTACTATCTAAGGGACCACGCTACTATCTAGGAAGATTTAAAACACTTGTATCTAGTTTACAAGTGCCTCATTAGATTTTGTGTTATTTTTAACCTCTAGATTATCTCTCTTGGTTAGTTTCTAATAAATTAGTTATTTGTGTCATTTATTTCTATTTTTATAAATATCAGATTAGGTCAATTCTTACACAAATCAATGGATGTATTTATTGCATATTTCTCCCCTACATTACTGTACTCAAACCCTTTAACAATCTAGGGTTTTAATGTCCATAATCCCCTTAAAATTTAAATTGCCATGTGTAAAATATTTTTTTAACAAGGAGCTTTCCACTAGTAGAGGCCATACAAATCCTATCTTGAACATCCTTGATAGCTGAATCAGCCTCCCTGAAATTTAAATAATGAAATAGGGTTCAATCATAGCCTCTATGATAATGTGTGCCACAAAGTAAGGTATATCATGATGTGTTATGTATGAAGGATTTATGTTGGTTGTGTGATAATTCTTTTTTGGATGATGTGCTTATGAAGGCAGACATAAATATTATTATACCAGGATGAATGGGGATGAAAATTCTCACTTACCATTTCAGATTCTAGACAATCATATGTGAGGAAAATGAGGTGTTCAATCAAAAACTTATTTGATTAATTTTTAAAGACATTTCAAGAAGTGAACAAATAGTATCCATGACATATGCTAATTTGTTATTAGCCCTTGGTACTTTCTCAAATAATATGTGCAAAAAATGTTACTTAAGGCTATCAGCGATGGCTTTGTATGGTATAAGTTTTTCATCTTTTTTTTTATATTTATCTTTTACTTGATTGATGATTAACTGATAATCATCAAATACTAATAAGTGTTGAATGTCCCATTGGATGAGAATGTAAAGACATGTAAGAAGGGCCTCATATTTTATAATGTTATTTGTACATAGAAAGTTAATGTGAAAATCCTTCAGGATGAAATATTTTTATAGCATTACAAAAAAAACACTTGATCGTAAGATGTGGGATGTGAGTGACCCATCAAAATAAATATTCCATTGTTATGATTCTTCAATGGAAAAAATGGACTCATCTATAAACCTAAATGTTAATGGTTGTGTATCTACTAATGGATATTCTACTAAGTGATCAACAAAGATGTACCATTTAATATATTTTTTATTTCTTTATTCAATGTCAAATTCATTTAAGATCATAATCCATTTGGCCATACCACCTATTAATGTTACTTTAGATATAATATATTTGATTGATTCAGGATTTGAAGTGATGATGGATTGATTGTTGAGAATGTAGTGTCATAACTTTTCAAAGGTGAAAACTTTTACTAAATGTACCTTTTTCAAGAGGTGAATATTTATGTTCTTAGGAAAACAATTTGCTACTAAATTAATAAACTTCTCTTTCTCTACCATTTTCATCATCTTGATACAAAAGTTCCCCCAAGACATAATGAGTAGTTGATATGGAAATTAATAATGACTTGCTTGGCATTGGAGGGGCCAACACTAGTGGATTAGTGAAATATGATTTTATTTGATAAAATACCTTTTGATAGTCCTTGTTCCATTGTAATGAAGTATCATTTTTTAAGAGATGCATGAAGGGGTGACAATGATCTATAAGATATGAAATGATTCTATGAATCACCTTAATTCTTCCTTCTAATCTACATAGTTGTTTTAGATTGGATGGTGGAAGTATTTTTGTTATACCCTTAACGTTAGCTAAGTCCAATTCAATACTTGGAAACAATTAAACCCAATAATTTTCTTGATGTGATGCCAAGGACACACTTCTTGGGGTTTAATCTGACCTTGTATTTTTGGATTGGTTTAAAGATTATATGTAAAAAATTTGGATGGTCTACTCTTACTTTAGAATTGTTAAGGATGTCAAACACATAATCTTCCTAAATATTATTCATCATGTTATGTAAGATAACAATCATGGATCTATGATAAGTAAAACCAACATTATTCAAGCTAAAAGGCATGACCTGATAATAAAATATCCTTCATGGTGTGGTTAATGTCATTTTATGTTGGTCTTTAGGTGCTATCTTGATTTGATTGTATCTTGAAAAATTCATCCATAATTGATAGCATCTCATACTTTTTTGTGGAGTCAAAAATCACATCCGTGTTGGGTAATGTAAAATCATCCTTTAGACAAGGATTTTTTATGTCTTTGAAATAAATGAAAATGTGGATTATAGAGGGTTTCTTGTTGATAGGGATGATGTTGGATATCTATTCTAAATAATCAATAGGTATGATGAACTTAGATTCTAAAAGTTTTTGGAGTTTCGTCTCAACTAAAATGACAATATGTGGATGCATCTTCTACAATTTCTACTTGATATTATTGGGATTTGGATGCACCCATATATGATGAATGACCAAGGATGAGTCCAATCCAAACATGTCAGAATAAGACCATGAAAAATTATCAATGAACTCTTTGAGAATTATGATACTGAACTCACACTTATCTTTGGTAAGAAATGCACTAAGCTTAATGATGTGTGGATTATCCTTGATATGAAGGTCAAAATCAATGGTGTCCTCCACAAATAATGTGGAACCAACCTCCAGTAAAGTAGGTAATAAAGGAAATTTATAATCTTCCTATGATTGTCTCTAAATTGGTTCATTGAGCTCACCCATATAAGATGAATTAAAATATTTAATTTATGGCAATGGCCAATCTTTGGATGTCTACAGAGATTCTTGGATTTATTGTTTAAATGTGAACTACTATTCAAGACTAACATCTAAACTAAAAATGATGTGAGGATTTATAGGAATTTGTTCTTCCTTATGAATAGAGTGGACTTCCCTATCCATTTTTGCCTTAGAAAAGTTTTTACCAATGAACACATCTTTATTTTTACTTTTTCCATTGTCTAATATCACCTTATAAAGGTTTTCAATAGAGGACATTAAATTTTTATTTTCTTTGTTTTCTTGATCTCAAGAAGGCCATCTACTCCCCAAAGTAGGTGACAAAGTATAAATTGATTTAAACTCCCTTCTTATGGTACCCAAGTGAGAAACCATCTCTAAGCCACAAAAATCTTATCATTATCTCATCATTATAAAAAACATCTAAAGGTATGTGATCATGTTGGTCTTAGTCAATGAGGTCAGGATAATGAAGGTATAAATGAATGGTTAGGATAACATTGGTGTTAAAAAGGTTTTTATCAATGATCTCATCATATATGCTATAAAAAGACTATGTGTCATCAAGGGAAAATTCATTACTAGACATTGTAGTTGTATCATTTTCAAAATCTGAGGATTACCCTTCAAGTGGTTTGTAACTAATGTCATGATTTCCTTCGTGCTGAGTAGATGAGATAGGCTCAATAATTTCTTGCCCCTATACTCTCAAGCTTGTACCCTTATAGTTTAACCTTTATAACATTTTCCTATGGATATGATATTTATCTTTTTCATAACATGATACTAGTCCATCATTTAGCCATGAATTACCAGGATTGTTTAGTTATTCATTATTGAGAAGACCATTATTCATTTATGAGAACCTACCTTATATGAATCAAAATTCTTTTCCCATGTCATGTTGGGCCTACCATGAGATTTTGGGGATAATGGAAGATTTGTAATGTGGAATAAATATTTCAATTCATATTCTCCACAATAATTTTCTTTGATTGTGAAGTGTGCATATCCTTTTGGATGGGTATTATTAGATGTAGATGGAAGGTCCTTTAGATGAATGTAAGTTGATTCAGATTTGGAAGCACATTATTATCCTTTTTAGGGGCATACTCTATAATTGGATAATTTTATGTATCGCTAGGGTTGTGACCTCCCTATTGGAGTTTGATAATTTCAAACATTGATGTAGTGTGGAAGGAAGAACATGCATGTCATGAATCCATGAATGACCAAGAAAGAGGTTATATGGCATCTTGATGTCAAAGACATGGAATAAGATTTGATGTATGACATGCATAATAATTATGGTCATATAAATAGTACCAAACTATTCTCTCTCAGCATTATCATATCCCTTGATGGTAATAATGTTTCTTTCCATGTTTGATTATGAATACCTAATGAACTTGACCAACTTAAAATTGTAAATGTTTAATGTTGACACATTGTCTATGAGTACCTGCTTGATTTTGGTTTTGGAAATAATCACCTCTATGCAGAGAAAATTATTATAGGATGGTATCACTAGTGAAATATCAGTTTAACCAAATGTGATTTATTGAGGTGAGGACAATGTCCTCTCAGTGCTTGGAATTATGAGGGTTCAAAATTAGTATGTACTTTTGATTGTTTTAGGGTTTCATGTAAAATATCCTTATAAACAAAGGATGATTGTAATAAATATAAAATGGAGATCTATGTAGAGATATTATCTAACTATTCTCTAAGGTAATATTAATTTTCAATTATGGACATGGATCGATTTGATTTGGATGTGGAAGGATTTGTAATTTAACTATTGGATTTTGATATGAAAGGCCATTTAATTATGACTTTTGAGAATAGAGTAGAAACATCACATTCTCAAGCTTGGATAGGGTTACTAAATTGGAACGTAGATGGTCCTAGGGTAATAACTCTATCACATTAGGTTGTGACAGATTGATGATGGGAGTTAATTTTAATATTTTCCACAATAATATCATAATTATGTGGGGTAGAAAGATAGTCCACATGACTTTATAGGTTATTTTGATCATGGTGGTGATCTTGATTTTGTTGATGTTGATTATGTTGATTATGTTTTGGGAATGGATCCTTAAATATTCTCATATTTTGATTATGTGATGTGGATGCTTGATTTTTGAGCTTGATATCACCATGATCTAATATATATTGAATTTAGTGTTTGAGATACATGCATCGATAAAGAGCATGACCTTTAATAGGATGATACTCATAGTATTCATCATCCCTATAGCATGGTGGCTTAGGATGTCCTGGTTCAAAAGGATTTAATGTTGAGAACATGATCACGTTTTCTACCACAAGCTATTAGTATTTAACTAATTCTATGGGTTCTACAAGAGGATCAAGGATCCTCCTTCAATATAAAGTATTGATAGGTGGTCTCTTAGGATTGACATTTGGAATGACCTAAATGTTCTAAACATGTCTTATTTGAATACTTTGTACATTTTTATAATTTTTAACTTCATCACCCACTACTTGTTAGCATTTTTAGAAATCCAAAGTCAATTCAAAACTAACTACTTTGGGTCTACCAAAAATGTCACATAAGAACAAGAATTTTTAGTTTTGCTAGAAATTCTAAATCAATTAAAAACTAACTAGATCTATTATAATGTACTTCATATGAGATATATAAAAACAAAGTAAAGAAGGGAGGATTAAAAATTAAAACTAGAGTACCTTCACTTACTCTATTTTATATTGGACATCGTATGGATTGATTGTAATTGCAAAGTCTTGATTGATGCACATCGGTAATTATGCAATACTTATCATTGAAATGTTGATATTTGATTCATGATTTGAATATTTGATGGATAGTCTTTGGATGACACTTTTTTGTATATTTCAATGTTAGTTGAAATTGAAGTGAATGGTTCCATTTATATATTATATTTAATTAATGAGAACTATTGATCATGGTTGGAGATCAATAATGGAGGATGATTGAATTGATGGGAGATTATTAAATTATTTAGTATGAATCTTAGGAGTGGGAAACATGTGGAGACAGTAGACCCATGGAGGATTAAATGGGATTTTTTAATTTGATATTGGAGGTTATTATAGTTTGAGGTGGATTAATAAATTTGGAGAGAGGAATCCTTGTATTGTAAAACTCAAATAATGGGGGACAAGTAAATCCTATGACTTCATTGAAATATAGAGTGGAAAATTTTTATTATAAAATTCAGATGATGGGGACAAGTAAAACCTATGACATCATTGAAACTTGGAAAGTGGAAGGGGTAAATATGATGTCCTACTATGGTGGTTATTTGATTTTTTTGATTTTGATAATTATGGATATTCAAAATTCATAGAATTAGGGAATAAATAATTAATTAATTTGGATTAATTAACTAATTATCATAGGGTGTATTTTTTATGGGATCGTAGGTGGTTATGGAATAATTAAATTAATTGGCTTGGGGGAAGAGGGGGGCCAAAGCAGGGCAAGGGAGTTGGGGTGAATAGTTAATGCTAAGGATGTTAGTTTGAATAGGAGATTAATTATTTAAAATTTACATGAAGTGTCCAAATCTAAATGCCTAGAATTACAATTGAGAACTAACTCATTAATTTCAAGACATGGATGAAGACCTATCTTTTCACTAATCCATCTAGCTATTTTTTTTATTGTAACCAAATAAAAACATAAACTAGTACAAATTAAAGTCTACTGAAACCAAAGAAAAATATAAAAATATTATCAACATTAATAGTAAATAAAATGTGAATATTTTTTAAATCAATTGGTGAAATTGTTTGGCTCACAAAGAATTTGCTAAGAATCAATTCTTGTTCTTAGAAAAAACATAACACAATATAAGAGATGAGGTCAGGATCATACCCCAAACAACTTTCACAAGAATAAATATCCATTAGACATTGATGATGATGATGATGATGATGATGATGATGATGATGATGATGATGATGGGGGGGGGGAGCGGTTAACATACATAGGGATTACCAAATCCATCACTTTGAAAACTTTCTTTCACCCATGATAAAATCTGACACTATAACTAACATTACACAATCTAAATTATAATTCCATTAAGATGAATTCCCATCAGTCTTAAATATAACCATCATAACTAAATTTCATGTCATACTATAAAAAAATTGATGACATCCCCCAAAACTATAAGAATACTTTAGATTAGGTATCTCTACACCACTAGGCAAACTACAACACTAGAAAAAGATTTAGACTAAGGAATTAAACATTGATTCCCTAACCAACAGTTTACCCATAATATCTTTCCTTGCCAGGTTCAATTCATTATCTAGAAGAAAAAAAGAATAATGTTAAGTCAGGCATGTATCTATTCTATAACAACCATGATGTGTCAGGGAAAGGTTAATTCAAACAAACACAACTCAAAAATAGGTATGGGATCCATTTTGAAGATATAATAATGATGTGTTTACCTTGACTTATACTCTTGCGAGTGATTATTCCATTATTTAATCCTAATGAGGGGGAAAGCTTGTAGGTTTTAATAAAATAGAGTTTATTTTACAAGGGAATACACAACTTATGAATTAAATCATACAAAAAATCCTATTTAGGTTTTGCATGTTGAGAAATTAGAATTCTAGAATATGGCCTACATTAAGATGGAATATAATTATTTAAAGCAATGATGTAGTACTCCCTACTTGTCATCCTTCAAATGCATGTTGTGAATATTCTTATGAAATTAAAACCAAAGACACAAATGAGAACACCTAAATTGAACCAAAATTCATAAGTTATTGAGGTTCACACTCTTGAATCACAAAATTCATATTAAAAAGTGTTAAATACTAAAAAAAATGTGATTGGTTATCCAACTAAAATTAATAAGTTTTTGAATATTGAATAAACATGCCTTAAAAAACACACCATTTTTAGATAATTATCTTATTTCTACTTGCACCATTGTGAGAAAACATGCACGATATAACAAACTCATATCCACAAAGTTTACTTATCATGGAACCAATTCGATCTCCATAATGTCACCAATCAATATCTCTTCTTATCATATTTAAATACTTTATATTCCATAACTTATTAAATTTATATCCTTGTTTAATCTTTGGATCAATGAGCACTTAACAAGATAGGTCAAGATTTAAGCTTAAATAATTCAGAGACATTACTATAAAAGAATAACATAATTGTCAAAGGCCTCAAAGGTTGAAACCCATGAGCAGTAAAATCATATGACACCAATATTTTAAAAGTTTGAGAAAATCCTAAAATGTTAAATCATGTTTTTTCTATTATATAAAAACCTCATAATAAAAATACTATAGATATTAAGGGAGAACAACATTCCTTTGAAGGAAATTACAG
This sequence comes from Torreya grandis, assembly GCA_037957365.1. Taxonomy (NCBI): domain Eukaryota; kingdom Viridiplantae; phylum Streptophyta; class Pinopsida; order Cupressales; family Taxaceae; genus Torreya; species Torreya grandis. The sequence goes on from JARHVA010000516.1 coordinate 2,034,210, forward strand.
TTTCTCCTATGAACATATTTTAATTTAGAATGTCTACCTCTACTATGCACATTTATGTTGTACCCAAATAAGGTTTTTTTGTTCGGCTTAACTGACCATTCATATTATTTAACCAACTCTAAGATGTCAGACTCAAATATTATGTTAATAAGTTTCTTTTATACTAAGATGATGACTAGATGACATTTTTACCTTGTCTAAAATGTATGTATTCATGAAAATAAGAGTAGCATAAATAATATGAATACTATGTCAATTAGTAAATCATACAACTATCACAACCTAGAATAATCCAATAAATTTGGATCTCTATGGTGTATGTACTACATTACTTCTACAATCATTTTTGCACAACTTCAAACTTGTCTCAAATGGTGTATGTACTAGCTTATTATCCAACATCTTAAACCTCTCTAAAATCTCCTTTGCATACTTATATTAGCATATGAGTATGCCATTAAACATTTACTTGACTTCTATACCAAGAAAGTACTTCAAAAAGCCTAAATCAGTCATTTCAATCTCTTTTTTCATCATTATTTTGAGCTCTCCTATTGAATTATTTACATTTTAAGCTAATATAACATCATCCATATATAAAACATCAATAAAAATATCACTTTTACTCTCTTTTATTTCGAGTGTGGGCTCACTACCACTTTTAATAAAGCCATTGCTCATCGAGTTAGAGTCTATATGGCTATACCATGCCCTTGGTGCTTGCTTGAGCCCATACAATGCCATTTTCAACATACACCCCTTGTTCTCATATTTGAGAATATCATATCTAGTTGATTGTCCCACATATAACTCCTCTTCTATAACTTCATTCAAGAAGGCTGACTTGATATCCATTTAATGCACCTTTCATTTGTGTTCATCAGCAGTGGATATGATTATCCTCACCATTTATAGCCTTGTTACAGGTGAAAACATACCACTGTATTCACAATCAAGCCTTTACTTGTATCCCTTCACCACTAGTCTTTCCTTATGCCTCTCTATCTTGCCTATGAGAATAATTTTGTATTGTACAACTACTTAACATATATGACCTCTTTTCCTTCTAGAAGGTCAACTAACTCCCAAGTCTTTTTTTTCTATAGCATGCATTTCTTTATGCATTGGCTCATACCACTTGTTATCTTTGACTACTTCCTCATAATAAATATGATCAATTAATAAAAGGAGAGCATCGTATACTATTTTATATTAACTTTCTTCATACCTTGACTCATCATAGACTTATTACAAGCTCTATGTCCTTGCTAGATATTGGATTGAGTTAGAGAAGGATGATGTCAACTCATGAACAAATCCTTAACCTCCTTGATGGGTGTTACCACTAGATGAATCAATGATTTTTGAAATATGGGTCCAAATTGATGCATGAGTGGATTTACTACCTATTGGTTCATATTTAATAAAGGGTCCACTATCCCTTGTTTGGACTTGCTCTTATTCTTGTCTCTTTTCCCAAGCTTCATGCTCAACGAATTGAACATCCTGGCTAATTATGAGTTCATTTATGATAGGATTATATAAACTATGATAATTTTATTGGTTACTATACCTAATGAAAATAAATTTATCACCTTTGTCATCCCATCTTGTTCTTATTTTCTTGGGCATGTGTTCATATGCAACACATCTAAACACTCTAAGGTCTTCAACACGAGGCTTCCAGCTACTCCATACTTATTGAGGGATCATTTCCATAACACTTTTTATTGGAAAAATATTTAACAAGTATGCAGCTATTACTAAAGCCTCAACCCAAAAATCATTAGGTAAACCTTTTGCCATTAGCATACTCCTTGCCATATCTTACATTGTCTTATTATTTCTCTTGGATATAACATTTTGATGCAATGTATATCTAGTTGTAAATTGATTTTTGATGCCATGATCCTTGTAAACATTTATAAACTCATTAGAGATATACTCTCCCCTCTATCCATCCTCAAAATATTGATACAGTAGCCACTTTGCTTCTCCATCATGACCTTTAGTTTCTTAAAGGTCTTAAATGCTTCTGATGTGTTCTTTATTAAGCACACCCATGTCTTCTAATTGAATTCATCTATAAATGTCATGAAGTAGACATTATAGTAAAATGAGGGGGTATTCATTGGACCACATAATTTTTCATGGATATACTCTAAAGGATCTCTATCTTTTCATTATTTACCCATGGGAAATGCATTCCTATGTTGCTTCCCTAATATTAACTCTCCTTTAAATACCTTATATCTTATTCTAACATGTACTAATGCTTTATATTTTTCATTACTTGCTTGCAACTTTCTTCTTACTTCTTATAACTATTGCATATGCTCTACAAATATTTCTACATCATCACTAATTCAATCTAATTAGAAATTGTACCAAATCTAAAATACTCATAAGATTTATCATATAAACAATATGAAATAGCAAATTTCTTGTTGATCTATTCAATGAAATGTTATATGCAAACTTAGCTTGCGGTAAAGCCAAGTCCCATTGCTTGTGTGTCTCTCCCACTATGCATCTCAATGAATTTTCCAAGATCCTATTCACAACTTATATCTATCCATCTGTTTGTGGGTGATATGCACTAATAAATTTTAGCTTAGTACCTATCTTTTTTTACAAATTCCTCTAAAAATCACATAAATTTTTAAGGCCCCAATCTAAAGTAATAGTTTTTGGAACACCATGCAATTTCACAATATTCTTAAAAAAAAATTATGTAACTCTAGTGGCATCATTGATTTTCTCACATATTATGAAATGAATCATATTGTAAAATCTGTCTACAATAATAAAACATAAATCATTACCTCTCTGTGTGTTTGTCAATCCCAACACAAAGTCCATACTCAAATTTTTGCATGGTCCTTTTGGAATAGATAATGGCATGTATAGTCTAGTATTTTATGCATGTCCTTCATCCACCTGATATATTCTACACTTTGAAATATATCTTGTCACATCTCTCTTTATCTTTATCTAAAAATATTTTTTCTCCACTAAAATTATTATCTTCATCTTGCCAAAATGTACAACCAAACCACCACTATGTCATTCTCTTATTATATTATCTCATAGAGACCCAACTGGAATGCACACATATTTCTCTAAAGAAATAACCTTCTTGCATAAGATACTTATCATTAATAACATTTGTCCCACCTATTAGTGGATTCTTTCACTAATCAACTACCTCACCAAAATATGGATCAATATCATATAATTCTTTGATAGATTCAAATCCAACTACTTCACTCACAATAGTAGTTCATAATGTTACTCTCCTACTCAATGCATCAGCTACCTAATTTTAATTTTTTTATTTATGTTTCAATATAAAAGTATACTCTTACAAAAAACAAACCCACTTTACATGTCTACTATTCAACTTGTTTTGTGTATTCACATACTTCAAAGCCTCATGACCTACAAATAGTATAAACTCCTTAAGCACCAAATAATGCCTCTAATGTCTTAATTCTTGTACAATTGTATAAATTTTAACATCATAAGTAGAATATTTTGTTCTTACCTCATTTAATTTTTCACTAGAATATGCTATTGGCCCTCCCTTTTGACTCAGTACAACACCAATTCTCATACATAAAGTATCACAATAAACCTCAAACACTTTGTTAAAATCCATTAATGTTAAAATTAGTCTTTATGTATTCTTCTTCTTCAAAAATTCAAACTTTTTTATGGCTTCTCTAGTCCATGCAAATCCTTTCTCTCTCATGCAATCTATTATTGGTGTCATAATACTACTAAAATTTGTAATAAATTTTATGTAAAAAGTTGTTAACCCATGGAAACTTTTGAGATCTATAATACTTTTTAGAATAGGCCACTCAACAATTTCCTTTTTTTTCATCTATTTTCACACCATCTACTGAAACTATGAATCCCAAAAATATCAAACTATTTTGCATAAACCTATAATTCTTCAAATTTACATACAACTTCTCCTTTTTTAACAAATCCATTACCATTCTCAAATGTTGTAAGTGTTCTTCTTTAGCCTTATTGAATATCAAAATATCATAAAAATTAAAAACCACAAACTTACCAATATAATCTTGTATTATTGTGTTCATCACCCTCATAAATTTGTTAGGTGCATTCAATAATCTGAATGGCATCACCATCCACTCATATAAGCTATTCCTATTCTTGAATGTAGTTTTCTGCTCATCTCCTTCATGAATTTGAATTTGATAATAACCACTCCTTAGATCAATCATGGTAAAATATTTTGCTCTTAAAAGCATATCCATCATATCATTTAAATGAGGTATAGTAAACCTACACTTTATTATAATTTTACTAATTGTTCTATTATCAATACACATTCTCCATCCTCGATCTTTATTTTGAGTTAGAAACATTGGTGTTTCACATGGACTCATACTTTCCCTTATCACCTTTCTTAGCAAATTAGTAACTTATTTATTTAATTTTACATGTTTTGTTAGACTCATCCTATAAACCATTTGATTAGATAGAGATGATGTTAGAATCAAATCAATGTGATGTTTAATATATATCTTCATTGGTAAACCATCTAGTAACTCATTAGGCATAACATATGCATGCTCTTTCAACACTCTTGCTTCTTCTATTGGTATTGACACCATTTTCATTTCTTTATTATTTACTACTAATACATAATGACAACCTACCTCCATATCTTGGATAAATTCTTTCGTAAAGAACATGATTTATGTCTTCTTTTTCTCTTTAAGAGGTAAAAAAACTACCTTTGTACCACCTTTACAAAAAGTTTACATGTTCATTACTCCATCATGAATTACTTTTATATCAAATTACCATAGTCTTCTTAATAATAAATGGCATGCATCCATCGAAATAACATCACACCATATTTCATCATTATAATTCTTTTCTATAAAAATCTTGATTAAGAACTTTTTATCTACTGTAACTTCACTCCCTTTATTAAACCATGAAATCTGACAAGAATTAAGATGATTTTCACATTAAAAATTTAGTTTTTCTATCATTTCTTGATAAACTATATTTTCATAATTACCACTATCTATAATTACTTTGCATACCTTTCCACATGAAATACATCTTGTTCAAAAAATATTTGATCATAGACATGCATTACCACCTTAGCTATTCTACACTTGTTCTTTCTTTGGAGTGATCATGGTTCTTTTTAGCTAGATATTCTCTCCAACATCTTCTATTATAAATTCAGTAGTCTACTCTTCTATTTTAACCTCAACTATATTTACTCTTAGGCAATATTGTTGCTTCCTTTCTTGATCTTGATAGTGTGGACACTCAAATTCTCGATTCCCTTCTTCTCTACATCTATAACAGACATAAGATCTAAAATAATTTATAAACCATCCTCTAGTACCATTATAACTTCATCTTATCTATAATCTTCTTCCTCCTTGTTGATATTAAAACCCTTGCCTATTACCATCTTGCCTTTTTATACCACATGATGATTCACCTCTATGGGTATTAGACCCACCTCTGGTGCTATTAAACCCACTTCATCCCCTATTTGGAGGGGGTCTACCTTTTATTGGACCAAAATATATTCTTTTAAAATTCTATATATTTTGTTTTTCTTTTGCCTTCAAAGCTAATGGATAAGCCTCCTCCATACAAAGTATTATATGCATGCTTAATTCATTTTAAATAAAAAATTTAAAACCATTTCCATACATTATAGTGATATTATTTTATATTTAATTATGCTCTACTCATATGGAAAGCTTATAAAATTCATCTATATACTTTTGTATACTATGATCTTTTGCCTCGAATTTTAAAATATTCTGTATAAGGTTTGTGCATGATCCATAGAAAGAAATTTCTCCCTTAGCTTCTTCTCCATATGTTTGCATGAATTAATCTTATCTTTAACTTTTCTTTGTCTCTCTTTTTGTAGGTGATCCCACCAAATCATTTCATGACCTTTCAATTTTATGCATGCAAACTTTACCTTCTTGTGTTCTCTCATAGTCTTTAACTCAAAGAACTTCTCCATGCTTTTCATTTAATCTATAAACTCCTCTACCTCTATAATTTGTAAAATCAATAGTTATTCCTTCATTTCTTCCTTATAAATCCCAAACCATCATCTTTTCTATCGATTGTGGATGCTCTTGTTGTTCTTCTTCTAGCTAAATTTTTTCATCAAGATCTGTGTCCTCATCACCACCTTGTATTATTTTATAATTGGTGACAACCTCTATTAATTATTGAACTTTTCTTTGTAGCTATTGCATATTATATTTCATCTGTGCCGTACCTCCTCATACTCTTACCTTTCTTTACTCCTCCAAGATTCAAACTTACTCTAATACTAGATAATGAAACTGAAAACTATCAAGATAATAAAATTACTAATGGGCCAATATATAAAACAATAACATAGAATTGATTCATATTAAATGATTTAAAATAATTAAAAAATCAAACAATGTTTCAATAATCCTCAACTCAGAATTTATATTTGACATGTAAAAATATTTAAAAAACTAAAATCTAAAAAAAAGGTCTATTTTTAGCAGTCGTTATTTATAGTAAGTTTTGCATGCAAGTGTGTATGGCTCTAAAAATATTCTTAAATAATTTAAACATTATAATTATTCTTGGGATGAAATTCATCTAAAATTTACGTCTAGTTCTAAAAATATACAATTTTTAAAAATATATAATTTTTAAAAATAGAAAATTCTCAAAAATTTATTAAATGTTAATTTTGGACCCTCAAATGATCATGTATAGCCTATATAAAATATTTAAATAAACTATAAGTGGATAGAGAGGCTTAGTACATTATGAAATATTTTTAGATAGTCATTATGGTGCATGGAAGAGTTTAAATGAATCTACGAGTCAAAAGTTATAGCCTCTAGAAGATCAGCCTATTTTTTTGCATCATTCTCCTCTTGTTGAAAACAACTCAGATCCTAAGAGTTGGCTTGATTATAATTTTTCCACTTTTTTTTATCAATCTTATTTAGGTCCCATTCTATAATCCAAGTGTTTTCTTCTTTTTTCAATCGTTCCCACTATATCAAATTTCTATTATAATTTTCTTGCCTTGTGCTCACCATCTTCTTTATTCTTGTTTAGAACCTGCTACTCCCAATTTACTTCATCATCTTCATCACCTTCATCATCCTCTCCATGGAATTGATATAAATCTAAAACATTAAATACTAGATATATATCAAAATTTTGTTGTAAATTTATCTCATAAGCATTGTCATTGATTTTCTTCTCAATTATGCATGGGCTAATCTTCTTGTACTTCAACTTGTTATATGTGTCTTTTGAAAAAAATTTTATTGAGGTAAACCTTTACCAACTCTCCTTCTTTAAATACATTTCATATTATTCTAACATTTTCTAATTTTTTATATTTCTCATTACCTTCCTGAAACTTTCTTCTTTCTCCTTGTAACTATTGCATATGCTCTGCCAACACTTCTGCATCATCACTAATTAAATAGTCAATTAGAAATTGTACTAGATATAAAATAGCCATAGGATTTATTCCATAAATAATTTGAAAGGGTGAATTTATTATTTATCTATTCACTAAACTATTATATTCAAACTTAGCTTGTGGCAAAGCCAAGTCCCATTGCTTGGGCTTCTCTATCACTATACGTCTCAACAAATTTTCCAAGATCCTATTCATAACTTTTATTTTTCCATATATTTTTGGGTGATATTCAGAAATAAATTATAGATTAATACCTATATTCTTCCACAAAGTCCTCTAAAAATGACTTAAAAATTTCATGTCCCTATCTAAAGTAATAGTTTTTGAAACACCATACAATCTTACAATATCCATAAAAAATAATTATACAACTCTAGTGGCATCATAATTTTTCTTACATGCAATGACATGAACCATTTAAAAAAAAAATTGTCTACCAAAGAAAATATTGAATCATTACTTCTCTGTGTGTTTGGCAATCCCAACATAAAGTTCATACTCAAATCTGTCCATGGTCCTCTCGGACCTGGGATTGGCATGTATAGTCTAGTATTTTTTGTATGTCCTTTAACCACCTAATGTATTTTGAACCTTGAAACATATTTTTTCATATTTACCCTCACCTTCAGCTAAAAATACTATTCCTCCACCAAAGCTATTGTCTTCATCTTACCAAAATGTCTAGCTAAACCACCACTATGTAATTCTCTTATTATATTGTCTCATAGAGACCCAACTAGAATGCAAAATTATTTTAATTTAAAGAGATAACCTTCTTGTATAATATACTCATCATAATAGCATCTAGCCCACCTGTTAATTGATTCTTGCGTTGATCAACTACCTTGCCAAAATATGGGTTAGTATCATATAATTTTTTGATAGCTTCAAATCCAACTACTTCACTCACCATAGTAATTAATAATTCTACTCTCCTACTTGATGCATTAACTACATAATTATATTTTCCATATTTATGTTTCAACACAAAAATATACCCCTGTAAGAAATAAACCCACATTGTATGCCTACTATTCAATTTTTTTTGTGTATTTATATACTTCAAAGCCTCATAATCTATATATAGTATATAATATTTAAGCATCAAATAACGCCTCCAATGTCTTAATGCTTGTACAATTATATAAAGTTCAACATTATAAGTAGAATAATGTGTTCTTATCTCATTCAATATTTTAGTGAAATATGCTATTGGCTTTTCTTTTTGACTCAGCACAGTACCAATTCCCACAAATGAAGCATTACAATCAACATCAAACACTTTGTTAAAATCTAATAATGTTAAAATTGGTCTTTCAATAATCTTATTCTTCAAAAATTCAAAGCTTTCTATGGTTGATCTTGTACATACAAATTTTTCCCTCTCATAAAATCTATTATTAGTGCCACAATACTACTCAAATTTTTAATATTTTTTTTTGTAAAAAGTTGCTAAACCATGTAAAATTCTTACTTCTGTAATGCTTTTTGGAATAGGCCAATCAACAAATTCCTTTATCTTTTCTTCAACTATTTTCACACCATTTGTAAAAACTATAAATCTCAAAAATACCAAACTATTCTACATAGACCTACAATTCTTCAAATTTACATACAACTTCTCCTTTCTTAACAAATCTATTATTGTTCTCAAATGATATAAATGTTCTTCTTTAGTCTTATTGAATATCAAAATGTCATCAAAATAAATAACCATAATCTTACCAATATATTCTCGTAACATTATATTCATCACCCTCATAAATATGTTAGATGCATTTGATAATCTAAATGGTATCACCATCCACTCATATAAGCCATCCCTAGTTTTAAATGCATTTTTTCACTTATCTCCTTCACGAATTTAAAACTGATAGTAACCACTCCTTAGATCAATCTTGGTAAAATTATTTTCTCTTGCAAGCACATCCATCATATCATTTAAATGAGGTATAGGAAACCTACACTTTATTGTAATTTTATTAATTATTCTACTATCCACACACATTTTCTACCCTCCATCTTTATTTTGAGTTAGAAACGCTAGTGTTGCACATAGACTCAAACATTCCCTTATCCCCTTTCTTAGTAATTGAGTAACTTATGTATTTAATTCTACATGTTCTATTGAACTCATCATATAAGCTACTTAATTAGGTAGAGTTGATCTTGGAATCAAATCAATGTGATGTTGAAATCTCTCTTCAGTGGTAAACCATCTAGTAATTCATCAGGCATAACATATGCATATTATTTCAACACTCTTGTTGTTTCTATTGGTATTGACACCATTTTAGTTTCTTCATTCCTTTTAACTAATACATAACAACAACCTACCTCCATATCTTGGATAAACTCTTTAGTTGAGAGCATGTTTTTTTGTCTTTTCTTCCCCTTTAAGAGGTAACAAAACTATCTTTGTACCACTTTTCTAAAAATTGTATGTATTATTTACTCAATCATGAATTAATTTCCTATAAAATTATCATGGTATTCCCAATAACACATGACATGTATCCATCAAAATAACATCACACGATATTTCATCATTATAAATTTTTCTAATAGAAAACTTGATTAAGCACCTTTTATGTACGTAACTTCATACACTTTCTTAAACTATTAAATCTGATAAGGATTAAGATACTTTTCACATTGTAGATTTATTTTTTCTATCATTTCTTTAGAAACCATATTTCCACAACTACCACCATCTATAATTACTTTGTATACCTTTCCATCAGAAGTACATCTTGTTCAGAAAGTATTTGATCTCAACCAAGCATCACCACCATCTTTATTCTACACTTGTTCCTTCTTTTGAGCAATCATGGTTATTCTCATCATGATATTCTTTCCAATATATTCTAGTGCAACTTAAATATTCTACTTTTCTATTTTAGACTCAACTAAATTTACTCTTGGGCGATCTTCTTTCTTACTTTCTTGATCTTGATAGTGTGGAAAATCAAATAATTTGTTCCCTTCTTCTTCACATCTATAACTGACATCATATCTATGTTAATTCAGAAACCATCCTTTAGCACCACCATAACCGTGTCCACTTTGAAATCCTCTTACTCTTTATTAGTATTGAAACCTAGACTTATTATCATTTTGCCTTCTACACCACATCATGATTCACCTCTATGGGTATTAGACCCACCTTTGGTGGTATTGAACCCACCTCATCCCCTATTTGGAGGGAATCCACCTCTTCTTGGATTAAGAGATGTTTCAAGATTATGTCTATTTTGTTTTTCTTTTGTCTTTAAAGCTAATTGATAAGCCTCATCCATGTAAAGTATTCTATGCATGCTTAATTCATCTTGAATAAAAAATTTAAAACCATTTACATTCCTTGAAAACATCTACTCTTTTATTTCATCATGCTCCTCTCGTATGGAATGATTATAAAATCCATTTGTATACTCTTGTATACTATGATTTTTTTGTCTCAAATTTTAAAATATTATGTAGAAGTTTTGTGCATAATCTATAGAAAAAATATATCCCTTATCATCTTCTCCATCTTTTTTCATGAATAAATCTTCTCTTTAGTTTTTATTTGTCTCTCTTTCTTTAGGTGTCCCACCAAATCATTGCATGACCTTTCAATTTTATGAATGCAAACTTTACCTTCTTATCTTATTTCATAGTCTTCCACTTGAAGAATTTCTCCATGCTATTCATTCAATTTATCAACTCCTCTAGTTTTATATTGCCTCCATATTCTAGAACATCAACTTTAATTTCTTAATTTATTCCTTTTGAACCCTGAACCATCCTCTCTTCCATTGATGGTGGTTACTCTTGTTCTTCTTCTTGATAAACTTCATCATGATCTGTGTCCTCTTCATCACCACCTTGTCTTATTCCTTGATTGGTGATAACCTATATTAATTATTTAACTTATATTTTTAGATCTTCTATAGTCTAGTTCATATGTGCCATACCTCATCATCATTTTGCCATTATTTACTCCTTCAAGATTCAAACTTGATATGATACCAGATAGTGAAACTAAAAAATTATCAATACAATAAAATTATTAATAGGTCAAGATCTTAAATAATAACTCAAAATTGATTCATATTAAATGACTTGAAATAATTATAAATTTAAAACATGTTTAAATAGACCTCAACTCAAAATTTAGAGTTGACATGTAAAAATTGAGAAAAAATTAAATCTAAAAAAATGTCTATTTTTAATAGCCATTATTTATAGTAAGTTTCACATGCAAATGCACACTACTTTAAAAATATCCTTGAATACTCTAAACACTATAATTAGCCTATGTAATAAAATTCAACTAAAATTGATGTCTTATTTTAAAAATATACAATTTCTAAAAATAGAAAATTCTCAAAAAAATCATTAAATGCTAATTTTGGACCCTCCAATGATCACATATGGCCTCTAAAAAATATAGAAATCAACTTTAAGTGGATAGAGTTTTTTATCACAACATCAAACTTTTTGAGATTGTCATTCTGTCATGTGAAATAACTCAAACGGAGCTACAAATCAAAAGTTATGGCCTCCAGAAGATAACCTATTTTTTCTACATGATTCTCCTCTTATTGAGAACAACTTAACTCTTACAAGTTGACCTAATTATACTTATACCACTTGTATTTAAAAATACTCTTCATCTCTCATTCTATAATCCAAGTGTTGTCTTCTTATGTAATGAAATTATTTCAAGAATAGCATAATTATATCCAAATATGACTGAAATATATCCAAATATATGATTATAGATAAGCCACTTCAAGTGGGAAACCTCCACAAGCTTCATTAAGAGCAAAATTCACAATATGATGATAAATAATTACCCACTACCTCCTATATATAGTCTATCTAGGCCATGGTTACTCCATAGGCCTACCTACTAATCAAAAGAAAGCATAGATAAATGTAATATAACATCAAAGAGGGATAAGTAAGCCATAATTCAGTTAATACTATCCTCATACATGTGATAGGTTAGGGGCGTAACATGCCCTTCTCCTTCAAACCAATGTTGTCCTCAACAGCGAACAACTCTGGATGTTGTTGCAAAAAATATTCACATTCCCAAGTTGCATCTTCATTGCTCTAATTTTTTCACTTGATCAAATATTCCCTAATCTCTCTAGTTCTTAACCTCTTAGTACATGTTTGGTGGATCTTCTTTGGTTCTGAAATGACTCATCCTTCTTCATCTAGTTCTGGGAGCTCTATCTATGCTGAAACTTTCTATCTAATGACCTTATTCAAATAGGAAACATGAAATACTGGGTGTATGTGAGATGAATGAGGTAACTCAAGCTTGTAAGCCACACTTCCAATTTTTTTATAGAAACTGATAAGGGCCATAATACTTAGGAGCAAGTTTGTTGTCCTTTTTTTGTTGCTTTAAGGACATCTGCTTGTAAAGCTATAAATGAACAAATACCCAATCACCCACCTCAAAATTTTACTCACTATGGTGTTGATCTTCTTGTTGCTTCATCCGATTTTGTGCCAAGGCCAAAGTCTCTCTCAAACCATCCAAAACCTTTTGATGTTGAATGTGCTCTTCCACATCTCAAACCTTGGTGTGCACCTTTAATGAAGAAGTGATGGAAGGTGGATGGTAACCATATAGTACCAAAAATGGAGAGATTTTAGAAGAGGTATGGAAAGATGTGTTATACCACCATTCTACAAGTGGTAGCCATTTAACCCAATGTTTTTGTTTATCTTATACAAAACAACGGAGATACCCCTCTAAACATTTTTTAACCACTTCAGTTTGTCCATTAGGTTGGGGGTGGTAAGATGAGCTATGAGCTAGCTGATTACCCAAACAAGAAAATAGTTTAGTCCAAAAATTACTGGTAAAAATAGGATCATGATCACTTACAATTATTTTTGGGTTTCCATGTAATTTGAGAATTGCTTCCATAAAAATAACTGCTACTGTACTTGTTAAAAATGGGTGTGAGAGAGCACAAAAATGGGCATATTTTGTAAGCCTATCTACAATGACCAAGATAAAATTCTTACCTTCATAACAAGATAACCCAGTGATGAAATCCATGGAAACCTCCTCCCACGTTTGACTAGGAATTGCTAACGGTTGTAACAGACCTGGGGTCTTAACTATTTCACCTTTATTCTGTTGGCATATCAATCATTCTTCCACAAACTTTTTTACATCTCCCTTGAGTCCTTCCCAAAATAATGCTTTCTTAATTCTATGATAAGTTTTCAAGAACCCTGAGTGTCCCTCCATTGGAGATGCATGTAACTCTTCAAGAATCTTATTCTTAAGCTCTGAATTTTTGCACAAGTATAACCTACCCTTATACTATAGGACATTACCTTTCCATTCAAATTTGTTAGAGGCTAAATTACCTTGTTGGAGATTTTACATCAGATCATATGTATCCTTGTCTTTCTCCCATTCTAACCTAGCTTCATCCACCCAATCTACTTACAACATGGACATTGCACAAAGTAATGCTTCTATGGATGCATCCCATCTGGATAGTGCATTTGGTACTACATTATCTTTACCCTTCTTGTAGATGATTTCAAAATCATAACCCTACATTTTAGTTACCCATTTTTTGTTATTCCTCAGATGATAATCTTTGTTCCAAAAAGTATTTGAGACTATCTTGATCCGTTTTCACCTTAAAGTGTCTACCCATCAGATAAGGCCTCCATTGTTTAACTACATGAAGAATAGCCATCATTTCTTTCTCATAGATAGGTTTTTATAGATTCTTACCTTTGAATTTATGACTTTCAAATGTAATGGGTCTTCTTTCCTGCATTAGTACTGCCCCCAATTCAGACCCAGAAGCATCACATTCAATAGTGAATGTCTATGAGAAGTTTGGAGTAGCCAAAACTAGAGTGGTGCACATAGTTAATTTTAGTTTCTCAAATGCTTTAGTGGCATCATCATTCCAATGGAAAGCATCCTTCTTTATCAATGCATTAAGTGGAGATGCTATGCTGCCATAACCTTTCAAAAATCTTCTATGGTAACCTATTAGTCCAAGGAACCCTCGAAGATTTTTGAGATTTTCTGGCATGGGCCATTCCATTATTCCTTTGATCTTCTAGGGATCAACTTTGACACCTTCATGGGAAAAAATCTGACCGAGGTACTCTACCTCCTATACTCCAAAAGCACATTTAGATGGCTTCGCATAAAGTTGGTGCTTCTCTAAAACTATTAACACATGTTTCATATGTTGCAGATGTGATTCCCATGTCTAACTATAAATCAATATGTCATCAAAGAAAACTAACACAAACTTCCTTAGAAAAGGCCTAAAACTAGTGCTCATCAAGCTCTAAAAATTAGATGGTGCATTTGTAATACCAAAGGGCATTACCAAAAACTCATAATGGCCCTCATGTGTTCTAAAAGTAGTTTTATGAACATCTTCATCCTTGATTCTAATTTGATGGTACCCCAAGTGAATATCAAATTTTGTGAAATAATTAGCATCATGCAACTCATAAAGTAAATGATCAATTACTAGAATAGGAAACTTGTCTTTTATGGTGTACTTATTGAGTTCCCTATAATCTAGGCACATCTTCCATGTGTCATCCTTCTTCTGCACCATAACCACTGGTGATGAATATGCACTTTGGCTATGCTTGATGATCCCTGCCTCCAGCATCTCATGGACCATCTTTTCAATTTCACTCTTTTGTGCATATGGATATCTATATGGTCTGATATTTGGTGGTAGACTACCTAGAATTAGTTGAATGGCATGATCATGTTCTCTTTTTGGTGGTAGTCCTTTTGGCATGGCCCCAAAAATAGATGAGTGGTCCTCAAGAATTATCTATACATCAGGATGTGTAGATGCTTGTGTGGGTTGAACTTATATGGAGCATAATCATGCAATAATTCCCTCTACCTCCTTTTTTAGCATCTTGGTCATCTGATGTGAACTAATCAATTGTGGTGATTTTGCATGTAATCCATGTAGTTTAATTTTCTTACCTTCAGAATCAAAGCACTTGAATAGTTCTTGGAAGTTCATCTCAATGGTACCTAAGGTTGTGAGCCATTGGACTCCCAAAACAATGTATGTGTTACCCATGGGAATAGAAAACATAGGAGAGTCGAGATTGTACCCACCCATAGTAAGCTTAATACTATGGCATTTTCTAGAATAATTAATTGTGCCACCATCTGTAATCATGACCTAAAATTCTAGTGCTGGGTAGATGAAACAATTCAATCAAGTGACCAAATTATGGTTTATAAAGTTATGTGTGCTCCCTGAATCAATCAACACTGTCACCTTCTATTTCTTAAGGAAACCCACCACCGTAAGAGTTTGTGGAGTGCTAATACCTACAAGTTCATGACGAGAGATTGTGGGTTTAGAATCTTTAGGTACCTCCTCTATATCTTCCTCATCATCATTGGAGGCATCATCCGCTTCTTCATCTTCATTGGTCCCTCAATGTAGAATAACTTCTTCTCAGCACATCTATGTCCTTTACTCCACTTGCTGTCATAACCAAAACATAATACTTTTGCATGCTTCTCTTCAATTTGCTGAGGGGTCAATATAGTAGGTGGAGGAAATGTTGGTGATGATATGCTATAATATTTGAAGTGAGTGAATAGTTGCTTCTTGTTGGCTATGAATTTTTTCTCATCTCTACATGCCATGATAATAGAATCAAAAATATTAAGTGGATTAAACATGCATACCTCATGTTGAATGTGGTCCTTGAGTCCACCCAAAAATACGCCATTCAAGTTTGCTTCAAAAATTATCTCCACATGTAAGGATAGGTTTTGAAAATGATGAATATAATCCTTGACGGATCTAGTTTGTCACAATTTTGATAGTTGGTTGAAGTAATTCTCTGTCACACTATTTCCATAGTATAATTGTAGCTCCTCTATAAAAATTGACCAGGTGACATTGAGAGTCATCTTTTTATTTTGAGCACATAACCATCGATACCAAATGAATTGATCAGGTTCAAGATACAAGGATGCCATGGTAACCTTCTATCCACCTAAAATCTGATGTAGGTCAAAAAAATTATCCATTTGGTTGATCCAATTGAGTGGATATTTTCCATCAAATTTGCACATATCCACCTTTGGTAATAGGTTCCTCTATGGCCATGGTGTTAGATTTGAAGTAGATTGTTTGGGAGAACCACCCTGGTGGGTTTGTGAAATAGAGTTAGCTTGATGATTTGACTGATTAATTTGAAAATCTATCATGATATCTCCCAAACTATCTTGTATGGATTGCATATTAGATTGTATGCCTTGTACCTCACTCTAAATGCCTTGCACACTATAGTCAAGCTGACTCACTTTGTGATCTATGTCAAAAAAACTTGGTACAAAGGGCCTAGTACCTCCCCCTTCTAACTCCATCTCTTCCTTGTTAGGAGTTTTACATGGATTTTTAGCACCCTTTCGTTGGCCCCATGTTTGTGGACCCACCATAAAATGGTTTTACGATGTCGACCCTTATTGGCACTTTTGATCCAAATTTGACCAAGCAATTTTGGAATTATGTCAGCCTCAAATAAAAATACACAAAGAACATACCATATCCAAATTTTTATAATCTTTTTAAAACTGTAAATAACTCATAAAAATTCTTTGAATTGTGCACTATAGAGCAATTTTATGAAAAACCATAAAATAGCGATAAGTTTTTTAAAATAGATCCAAGTGAGCGGAAATTTTAATGGAAACTTAATTTGAGTATTTTTCACCTCTAGTAAAAATTTTGTATAGAAATTCTCAACCATTATTATATATCACAAAATTTAGAAATTTAGTGTTTCGCCCACAAGATTGCCCAAATCACAGCTCTAATACCACTTGTAATGAAATTAATTTAAGAATAGTAGAATTATATCTAAATATGACTGAAATATATCTAGATATATGATAATAGATAAGCCACTTCAAGGGGGAAACCTCCACAAGCTTCAATAAGAGCAGAATTCACAATATGAGGATAAATAATTACCCACTACCTCCTCTATATAGTCTATCTAGGCCATGGTTACTCCATAGGCCGACCTACTAATAAAAATAAGTCATAGATAAATGTAATATAACATCAAAGAGGGATAATTCAGCCACAAGTTGGCTAATACTATCCTCATACATGTGATAGGCTAGGGGCCCAGCATCTTACTGCAATTATTCCTACTTTACCAAATACATGTTATAATTCTCTTGTCTTGTACTCACCATATTCATATCCAAAACTTACACTATTTTGTCTTTATTCTTCTTTGGAACTTATTTCTCTGAATTTACTTCATCATCATCATCATCATCATCATCATCATCATCATCATCATCATCATCATCATCATCATCATCATCATCATCATCATCATCATCATCAAATTCATATAAATATAAAATATTAAATATTGGAGATATCACAAAATTTTGTAGTAAACTCACTTCATAAACATTTTCATTGATTTTCTTCACAATTTTGCATGGTCCAATTTTCTTATACTTCAAAATGTTATATGTGCCTTTTGAAAATATTTCTTTCCTCAATTAAACCACTACCAAATCTCCTTCTTCAAATAGCTTAGATCTTCTAACATATGCTAATGTTTTATATTTCTCATTACTTTTTTACAATTTTCTTCTTACTCTTTGCAATTGTTGCATATGCACTGTAAACACTTCTGCATCATCACTAATTTGATCTATAATTGATAATTGTACCAAATCTAAAATACCCATAAGATTTATCTCATAAATAATCTTAAATGGTGACTTTTTATTAATCTATTCACTAAATTTTTATATTCAAACTTAGCTTGTGGCAAAGCCAAGTCCCATTGCTTGGGCTTCTCTCCCACTATGCATCTCAACAAATTTTTCAAGCTCGTATTCATAAATTTTATCTGTCCATCTATTTTTGAGTGATATGAACTAATGAATTGTAGCTTAGTACCAATATTTTCCCACAAAGTCCTCCAAAAATAACTTAAAAATTTCATGTCCCTATTTAAAGTAGTAGTTTTTGGAACACAACACAATCTCACAATATATTTAAAAAATATTTATGCAATTCTAGTGGCATCTTTAGTTTTATTACATGCAATGAAATGAAACATTTTAGAAAATATATCTACAACAACAAAAATTGAATCATTACCTCTTTGTGTGTTTGACAATCCTAACACAAAGTCAGTACTCAAATTACTCCATGGTCCTCTTGGAATTGGTAATGACATGTATAGTCTAATATTTTATGCATGTCATTTATCCACCTAACATATTCTACACCTTGAAACATACCTTATCACATATTTCTTCATATTCGATCAAAAATAGTTTTCCTCCATCAAATCTATTGTCTTCATCTTACCAAAATGTCTAGCTAAACTACCACTATGTAATTCTCTTATTATATTTTCTCGTAGAGATCCAATTATAATGCAAAATTGTTTCTTTTTGAAGAGATAACCCTTTTATATATGATACTCATCATGAATATCATTTGTCCCACCTATTAATAGATTCTTGCACTGATCAACAACCTTGAAAAAATATGGATCAATATCCTATAATTCTTTGATAGCTTCAAATTGAACTACTTCACTTACCATAGTAGTTAATAATGTTACTCTCATGTTTAATGCATTAGCTACCTACTTTTATTTTTGTGATTTATGTTTCAACACAAAATTATATCCCTACGAGAAAGAAACCCACTTTGCATGCCTACTATTAAACTTCTTTTGTGTACTCACATACTTCAAATTCTCATGATCCATAAATAGTATAAACTGCTTAAGCACTAGATAATACCTCTAATATCTTAATTCTTATACAATTACATAAATTTCAACATCATAAGTATAATACTTTATTCTTACCTCATTCAATTTCGCATTGAAATATGTCATTGGCTTTCCTTCTTGACTCAACTCAACACCAATTTTCACAATGAAGTATCACAATCAACTTCAAACACTTTGTTAAAATTTGGTAGTGATAATTTTTTTATTTTTATAATATTCTTCTTCAAAGATTCAAAGCTTTATGTGGTTGCTCTAGTACATACAATTTTTTTTCCTCTCATAAAATTTGTTATTGGTGCCACAATCCTACTAAAATTTTTAATAAATTTTATATAAAAATTTGATAAACCATGGAAACTTATTACCTCTATAAAAAAATTTAGAATAGGCCACCCAAAAATTTATTTATCTTTTTTTCATCCATTTTCACACCATCTGTTGAATCTACAAATCCCAAAAATAACAAACTATTCTACATAAACCTGTATTTCTTCAAATTTACATACAACTTATCCTTTAATAACAAATCCATTACCATTCTCAAATGTTTTAAGTGTTCTTATTTATTCATAATGAATATCAAAATATCATCAAAATAAACAACCATAAACTTACTAATATATTCTTGTAGCACTATATTCATCACCCTCATAAATATGTTAGGTGCATTCGATAATCTGAATGGCATCACCATCCACTCATATAAGTCATCCCTAGTATTAAATGCAATTTTCCACTCATATCCTTTATGAATTTGAATATGATAATAACCGCTCCTTAGATCAATCTTGGTAAAATATTTTTATCCTACAAGCACATCCATCATATCATCTAAATGAGGTATATAAAAGTTATATTTTATTTCAATTTTGTTAATTATTCTACTATCCACACACATTCTCCATCCTCTATATTTATTTGGAGTTAGCAATGCTAATATTTCACATGGACTCATACTCTCTCTTATCACCTTCTTTCTTAGCAATTCAATAACATGTTTATTTAATTCTACAAGTTCTATTAAACTCATCCTATAAGCTATTTAATTGCATAGAGCTAATCCTATAATCAAATTAATGTGATGTTTAATATCTCTTTTTGATGCTAAACCATCAGATAGCTCATTAGGCATAACAGTATATATTATTTCAACATTCTTGCTACTTCATTTGGTTTTGGCAAAATTTTAGTTTCTTCTTTTCTACCAATACATAACAATAACCTACCTCCTTCATATCTTGGATAAATTCTTTAGTAGAGATCATGATTTTTGTCTTCTCTTCCTCTTTAAGAGGTAATACAAATACCTTTGTATTACCTTTCCAAAAAGTTTACATGTTCTTTTCTCCATCATTAATTACTTTTATATTAAATTACCATGGTCTTTCCAATGACATATAACATGCATCCATCAAAATAACATCACACTATATTTCATCATTATAATTTTTTTCAATAGAAAACTTAATTAAGCACTTTTTACCTACTGTGACTTCATTCCCTTTCTTAAACTATGAAATCTAATAAGGATAAAGATGCTTTTCACATTGTAAATTTAGTTTCTCTATCACTTCTTTAGAAATCATATTTTCACAACTACCACCATCTATATTTACTTTGCATACCTTTCCACCTAAAATACATCTTGTTCAAAAAATATTTGATCATAGCCATGCATCACCACCTTATTTATTCTAGACTTATTTCTTCTTTGGAGTGATCATGTTTCTTCTCATCATGAGATTCTCTCCAACATCTACTAGTGCAAGTTCAATATTCTACTCTTCTATTTTAGCCTCAACAAGATTTATGCTTGGATAATATTTTTACCTCTTTTCTTGATCTTGATAGTGTAGACACTCAAATTACCTATGCCTTTATTCTCCACATCTATAATAGACATAAGATCTACATTGATTTGGAAACCATCCTCTAACACCACCATAACCTCATCACGAAATCCTCTTCCACTTTGTTGGTATTGAAACCCTTGCCTATTATCATTATGCCTTTCTGCACCATGTGATAATTCACATATATGGGTATTAGACCCACCTCTAGTAGTATTTAACCCACCTTATCCCTTATTGGGAGGGGATCAACCTCTTCTTGGACAAAAGAGACTTTCTTCTAAATTTTTTTCTATTTTATTTTTCTTCTGCCTTCAAGGCTAAATGATAAGCTTCATCCATGTAAAGTATTCTATACATGTTTTATTCATCTTGAATAAAAAATTTAAAACTATCTACATACCTTTCATTTATCTACTCTTATGTTTCATCAAGTTCCACTTGTATGAAAAGCTTATAAATTCATCTTTATAATCTTGTGTACTATGACCTTCTTGCCTCAAATTTTGAAATCTTTTGTATAAGGTTTGTGCATAATTTATAGGAATAAATTTATCTCTTAGCTTCTTCTCCATCTTTTTCCATGAATTAATCTTATCTTCACCTTTTCTTTATCTATCTTTCTATAGGTGATCCCACCAAATCATTGCATGACCTTTCAATTTCATGCATACAAACTTTATCTTCCTATCTTCTCTCATAACCTTCCACTCAAAGAACTTCTCCATGCTATTCATCTAATCTATCAAATCCTTTTGTATTAAAATTCCTCTATAATCTATAACATCAACCTTGATTCTTTCAATTATTTTTCTTAATCTTGAACCATCCTCTCTTCCATCAATTATGGTTGCTCTTGTTGTTCTTTTTCTTGCTAAACTTCTTTATCATGATCTATGTCCTTCTCATCACCACTTTGTCTTCTTACCTAATTGGTGATAACCTATATTAATTATTTAACTTACCTCTATATCTCTTGTATAGTTTAGTTCATCTATGCCATACCTCCTCGTCTTCTCACCATTATTTACTCCTTCAAGATTAGAATTTGTTTTGATACCAGTTATTGAAACCAAAAACTATCAAGATAATAAAATTATCAATAGGCCAAGATCTAAAATAATAACTCAAAATTGATTCATATCAAATTATTTTAAATAATTAAAAACCCAAACCATTCTTAAATAAGCCTCAACTTAGAATATAGAGCTGACATGCAAAAATTTTAAAAAAATTAAAATCTAAAAAATTCATAAATTTTTAACAGTCGCTATTTATAGTAAATTTCACATGCAAATGTGTATAGATCTAAAAATATCTCTAAATACTCAAAACACTATAATTAGTCTATGGGATAAAATTCAAGTGAAGTTGAAGTCTAGTTCTAAAAATATACAGTTTTTAAAAATAGAAAATTTTTGAAAAAATTATTAAATGCTAATTTTGGACCCTTAAATGATCACATATGACCTCTAAAAAATATAAAAATTAACCCTAATTAGATATAATTTATTATCATAGCATCTAAATTTCTAATATGATCATTTTAAAATGTGGAAGAGCTCAAACAGAGCTACGGGTCAAAAGTTATGGCCTCCAAAAGATTGACCTATTTTTATGTATCACTTGGATACATTTATTTGAATATCATATGGTTTATACATGTACCTTGAAACTAGAAAATTTGGGTAAGAATATCTGACCTTGTGTGAGTTAGAAAGATTAAGCTTCCAATAATACTTTTATAAAATGTCTCATCAACTATTTTAAGACCATATTCTATATAGAACATAACTCCATGTGTAGTTGGAGAGGAGACTAATTTACAATAAACCATATTTAATTTATTAAACATATCATTTGCCTAATGTATTTTACAATTAAGTATTTTATTCTTATTTTGAGGAAGCTCTATACTTTCAAAATATTGCATTTAAGACCTAAATATTTCATTTTAAAATTATTTATCAAAGCATTTTTTTATTCATCTTAGAAATTCTACCCATATACAAATAATCATCAACATATAAAATTACAATAGGGATATAAATACATTTTTCCTTGTAGTAAGGAGTAGGCTTACTCTTGCTTTTCTTGATTCCATTCTACTAAAAATATATATAAATTCTAGCACACCATACTCTTGGAGTTTTCTTTAGGCTATACAAATCATTTCTCAACATATATACTTTGTCTTTGTCATGATATACTAAAACACCTTGTGGTTGTTGCACATTAACATTCTCTTCTAGGTACCTATTTAAGAAGTAAATTTTTGCATCCATGTGATGTATGTTCTATTTATTTTGAGATACTAGTGAAATCACCATTTTAATGGTCTCTTATCTTGTCATAGCTGTGGATATCTCTTCATAATATACATCATATCTTTGAGTGAATCTTATTACAAATATATGTGTCATGTGACTTTCAACACTACCATCACTATTATACTTTATTTTGTGGACCCATTTATTACCAATACACTTCTTATCATGTGTAATTTTTTAAGATGCTAAGTATCATTCAAATGAATGAAATCCATTTCTTATTGTGTTGCTTACACCCAAACATCACTAGTATATGCATCTTCAAAACATGATATTAAAAAACAAATTTCAATAAATAAATCCCAATTTATCATTTCACCTCTTGGACCTTTTTCATGTGCTTTAATTCTTATAATCTAATAAATTTCTCTTAGGATTCTTGTCTTATTTTTAGAACTTGGACATGAAGATAAGCTTATACTTGGAATACAAGAATTAAATTAAATGTTACATGGTGGACTTGTAGCATTTAAAACTAAAATATTGGTGGGTTACTCATCAATAATATCATCAGTAATACCATCATTATAAATAGATTTAGACTTGTCAATATTCCGTTTATATTTATAATAATAATACACTCCCATTTCAGAGAATATAACATTTTTTAACACAACAATGTTGTTAGTGAGTTGATTATAAATATTATAAGTTTTTATTTATTAACTATACCCATTAGAAATACAAGTCTCATTATTTAGATCTAACTTAATTATTTTCTAATCAGCTACATGAACATAGTCTAAACAACCAGAAAAAATAACTATTCAACATTAGCCTTATTTTCATACCATGTTTCATATGAAGTCATCTTGTCAAGTGTACTATTGGGACTTCAATTAATAATATATATTATTTTTGTAACTGAATTAGCCTAAATAAAAATTTCTTGACCACTATTTCTTAACATACTAATTTTTCATTTCAACAACTATATGGTTCTTCCTTTCATCTAAACTATTTTTATGAGGAGTGTAGGTAGTTTCGAGTTACCCTCTAATGCCATTTAAACCCCAATGATTCATAAAAACTTTTGTAAAAAAATATCCTCCATGTTTAGTCCTTAAGCACTTTATTCTGTAACCAATTTTATTCTCTATGAGGGATTTAAACCTCTTAAATTTTTATCAAATGTTTCAATTTTTTGATTCAAAAATAAACCCAACACTTCTTGTAAAAATCAATAATTGTAACAAAATATGATGACTTACCATTTTTTTTTTCATATGACCACAAATATTAGAATGAACCAATTGAAGTAGATGATGATACCTCCAACCACTACCTTTTGGAAATTTCTCTCTTGTATATTTTCTTTTAGCACAACCTTTAAAAAACTCCTCATGCTCTTCAACCTTTGGAAAACCATAAAACAATTCCCGTGATGTTATTAACTTAAAACTTTGAAAATTCAAGTTTTCATACCTAAGGTATGACATCCGAATCTTATCTCTATATTCCATATCGGTATGGTTTATAGATGGTAACATCCTATCATTAGACATATGTAGGAATTTAAAAACCTTATTTCCTTGATTCTTGTCATAGATTGTACCTTGATTATTATCAAACACCACCTTATATTTATTTTAAAATATTTTTCTAACACTTAACAAATTATGTTTCAAATTTGGAGTGTAATAAATATCATTAATACATTTATTATCTTCTTTAATATTCACCTCCATATTTCCTTTTGTTGCAACCTCCTACTATTTAACATTAGCCTTATTTTCATACCATGTTTCATATGAAGTCATCTTGTCAAGTGTACTATTGGGACTTCAGTTAATAATATATATTGTTGTTGTAACTGAATTAGCCTAAATAAAATTTTCTTGACCACTATTTTTTAACATACTCATTTTCATTTCAACAACTATATGGTTCTTCCTTTCATCTAAACAATTTTTATGAGGAGTGTAGGTTGTTCTGAGTTAACCTCTAATGCCATTTAAATCACAATGTTTCATAAAAACTTTTGTAAAAAAATATCCTCCATGTTTAGTCCTTAAGCACTTTATTTTATAACCAATTTTATTCTCTATGAGGGATTTAAACCTCTTAAATTTTTATCAAATGTTTCAATTTTTTTATTCAAAAATAAACCCAATACTTCTTGTAAAAATCAATAATTATAATAAAATATGATGACTTACCATTTTGTTTGTTTTCATATGACCACAAATATTATAATGAACCAATTGAAGTAGACGATGATACCTCCAACCACTACCTTTTGGAAAATTTTCTCTTGTATATTTTCCTTTAGCACAATCTTAAAAAAAATCCTCATGCTCTTCAACCTATGGAAAACAACAAAATAATTCTTGTGACGTTATTAACTTAAAACTTTGAAAATTAAATTGTTCATACCTAAGGTGTGACATCCAAATCTTATCTTTATATTCCATATTGGTATGGTTGATACTATGTTCTTGAAACATAAATGGTAACATCCTATCATTAGACATATGTAGGAATTTAAAAACCTTATTTCCTTGATTCTTGTCATAGATTGTACCTTGATTATTATCAAACACCACCTTATATTTATTTTAAAATATTTGTCTAACACTTAACAAATTATGTTTAAAATTTGGAGTGTAATAAATTTCATTAATACATTTCTTACCTTCTTTAATATTCACCTCCATATTTCCTTTTGTGGTAACCTCCTACTATTTTTCATCACTGAGTTTGATCTTGGTCCTAAATCTACAATTTAATGTTAGAAAAAAACTCAATATTCTTTAGCATGTGTATGGAATAGTTGGAATCTAGGTACCAAACCTCTTCAAGACTATTTTCTACTTTGTTATTTGAAAAGGAAAAATTACATGGAGAATTTGTGTCTTCTTCATTATCATAATTAACACTTATTCCTTAGTTTTATATTTTGCATCTACATTCCTGTTCAAAGTGACCATACTTATGATAGTGATGGTATTGAAATATTTTCTTATCAAATCTACATGCACCTTTTTCTCTTGCAACTAAACCACTTATTCTATATCTGTTTCCTCGTGAATAATTTTGATTCCTATCTTTGCATTGTCATTGGTTCCTTTGTCTATTATATTTTCATTGTACTTGGTTCCTATTTTTGTCACATTCACTCTTTGTGATCTTCGATTTTGAGGCAAAAGCCTTCTCATCACTTTCTCCAAATTTGTCTCTTAGTATTTCTTCATGGGACATAAGAGATCTAACCAGGTGATCAAACTCAAGAGTAGTCAAATCATTGTTTTCTTCAATGATGATTTCAAAATGTTTCAACCATAGTGTTAGAGACCTTAACACCTTTTTTATCACAACCTCTTTTTTAATATTTATCCAATATTATCCATATTACTGACCACATCATTTACTCTTACATATAAATTACTCACACTTTTAGCTTCTTACATCCTAAAATTGTCAAATTATGTCTTTAAATTATATGACCTAGTCACTTTGACTTGTTCACTAACTTGTTATGTTTATTGTAGAGTGTTCTAGACATCCTTGGTTGTCATTAACCTACAATTGTTGGAAATAGGTTTTAATTTAGAGATATCTAAATATAAATCAATGATTATGAGTTCTTCTTCTTGGCTTGTCTATCATTGTCAAGATCAATAGCCCAATCAAATATCCCTTCATTACAAAATTATACAACCTCCCATAAGTATTTTCATATCGATAGAGTCATCATCTTAATGATCCAATAATAGTACTTGTTTTCACTAAATTATTGAATGGGAAGTGAGTTAGATTTTGACATGATCAATTTTTAGAGAGATTTAAAATTAAAACCTACAACCCAAACCATTTATAATATTAATTAAAGATTTTAAATAAAGAATAAACACTTCTAATAGTTAATAAAACATAAAATTTAACTAAGAAAAACTTATAGCCAAAATTAAAGTGCCATACATGGCCTAGAAAACCTAGATCGACATAGTCGTTTCTTTGATTTTTTAAATTTTTTTACTAAAATTAACTAAGTACAATGTATTCATAAAATTGCACGTAAATATTATTTTTTAGTAAAATACTTTTTTTTCTAAAATATGTAAATAGATACTAATTTAAAAGAAAACTAATCTAATTTATTGTCATTGCATTACTTTATTCTTCTCTAAAAATAAACTAAAAATAGTAATATATCTACATCCATTACATGGATTTGTTATTTTTCAAAATATAAACTTAAAATATGCTCTTAAAAATGATTATCTAACAAGGATTTTGTATCCTCCCAAGATTGGACTCTTTAGCCGACACCATAAAGAAGAATATAAGTTGATAGCTTTTGATTTATCTAATATTATACACATCTAGTAGCCCATGGAAAATGTCATGTAACACAAACTTCACCTTCAGCTTCAAGTTGCTTAGTGGATAGATTCACATTAGAACTATATTAATATTACAAAAATATAATCCCAAAAGTTACTATACTAGATAATGAGTCATTTTTATTTGATTGATGAAAAATTAAATAGATGATGGAATATAAATTCTTCTCCATGAACTTGTCTTGCCCACTTTAGTTGAATTTGGGAATCTAAGATTGACCCTAAACCTAATCATTTTATTTAGTGTTTGGTTTACCATAGTTTATTATCAAGGGAAAAACTCAAACATATTAGTGTGGCCCATCCCTAGTACCTTATGTGTTCTAGACTGGAGACTTCCAAACACAATTTTTAGACTTCCCCCTAAGCCAATGATACATAGCAATTGGTTCATAGTTTGTTTCAGTCTTTTCCAAACATAGCCCATCAACTATCTAGGATGGATTTTCTTAGAGATCATTCTCAATGGTCAACATATATCATTTATTTGGAATATTTTAAATGTTTTTATTCTCTTTCGACTTTGAAAATCTATGAATATTGCTAATTTTCATAATAAAATAATTTTTTAGCAATTTTTATTTAATAATAAAATTTTGTGTTTCTATTTTTTATAATATTTTTAAAAATATTTTATAGCTAAATTTCTAATAAGGATCTAATTTTTGACATGGTGATGACTACGAGTGAGCTTAGGGATTAGCCCTTCGGTGAAACTTGATTTGCCTCTTTCTAGTATCTATCGAGGCTTGCTTCAATCGCTTTCCTTTGTGCTTGGGTTTCATCGTAATGGGTTTTTGATATGCCAATCGCAAGAGTAGTTGTGCTGAAGGAGAAGATGATCACAAGGCTCAACTTTCAGACTAGGGTAGATGAAGGTTTGAACTTGGAGCCGTTAGAGAGCAAGGATCTCTGTCCAAATTTTCAACCATTGATTCCTTAGGTTGAAAATTTAAAAAAATTCATGGCTAAAGTAGAATGGTAAGATGGTAAAGAAAGAGATATTTGGAGAACCCCAGCTAGGTTAGATTCTAAGGTCAAGGCAACACAGATTGTGAATAATATGGATCAAGTGAGATTTTTGAAACCCATAGTAGTAAATTTGTAAGTTAAAACTCTAGAAGAGATTTATGAAAGTGAAGTAGGGTATTTAGAGAGGGGCCTAATCTACCACTTTGACAGGGTTTATCCATCTCCTTTAGATCTACATAAATGGCTCTCACTTTCTCGGTAACCATTGTTAATAGGCAAGATGGAAATTTAACCCTGTACAAAAGGTTTTTTTATAGTGGATTTTGATAATTTGATCGATCAAAATAAGATCCTTTAAGTAAACTCTTAGCAGATGGATAATCAATTTCTTTTATTGAAACCACGGTTCCCTAATTTTAACCCATTAACTAAAAATATTTGCATTCACCTAAGTTAGGTAAGGCTATCGTATCTTCCTCTTCAATTTTGGAATGAATCTGAACTTACAGTTATCTAGAAAGCTTTGGGAGAATTATTAAAAATTAACACCTCTTTGCTTAATTTTTCCATAATAACTTTTGCTAGAATGCTGGTTTGTTTAGATATCTCATAGGTTTTACTATATAAGATAGATTTAAAAGTAAAAGAAAGATGTTGGTGTCAATGCATTGATTTTGATAAAATTCCTTTCAGATGTAGAAAATTATTTCATTTGGGTCATATTTTAGCTTCATATCCCAAATCCAAGAGAAAATTAGTCTCTTCTTGGGGGAAGGAAAATAATGAAGAGATTCTAACAGTCTTTTTGAGTAGTAATTATGAATTTTATTCAAGTAAAATAGTAAAGTCTTTTTCAAAAAAGCTTTCATTTAGTAAAAAATAAGCAATGCTCTCTTCTCCAAACTCCAAGATCATAGGATCAAGTGAGAGGAGAGAAAGGGCTCTGTATAGTAAGAAGAGAATAGATAATGGTAATGTTGAAAACTTAGGTAGAGTGAAAAGTATGATTTTAGATAATTCGAGTAATCAAAAAGAATGAAAAGTAGTCAGAAATAGAAAGAAACATCATATTATTCCAAAATCTCCTACAAGGGCTTCGGGTTCTCAAGGTTGACGGAAGATTACAAAGCAACAATTTTTGGAGTTAGTTTGTTATTATGGTTTGAATGTAAGAAAAAAATCTTTTAGATTATTATCACTTTTGTTTCTTAATTTTTCATATGCCTTGGTAGTTAATTCGCTAAGCCTGGCATCTTTTGATTTTTGTAGTTTCATGTTTAAGGGACAAAGACCCATTTTTTTCCTGAGTGACAATCTATTTGTATTCACTACTACTTACTTATAGTTCCAAGCATAGGTCGATAAGATGGCCCTTGCATTATAGCATTTTTAAGAGCTATTAATACATATGGGAAGCATTCCATGCACCTTGAACATGGTCCCCTATATATGTTACCATATGGTTCTCCACCACTAACACTTAGTAAATGACAAAGCTACTCATGCAACCATTTCTTGTCCCTCCACCCCTTACAACCCTCCAACCCTATCTGCCATGCACACCCCCCGCCCCCCACCCCGGCCGCCACCCCCACCTCCAACCCCCCCTGCCTTCCATCTCCCCCCCCCCCCCCCTCCCGCCCCGTCCCCTCCACATCTCCCTACCCGTCACCTCTCTTCTCAATGCAAAGGTTGGAGTCCTCAGTTACATATCAAAGCTTCTTCTAGACCATCTCATTGGTCCTCTCTAGTATAAGCTAAAAATCAAGCTATTATTTTGGTGCCTCCACCACATGGGAGGGATATTATTGTGCCTTTTGTTACTCTAAATAATATTCAGAGTAGTCAGGTGGATCCAAATATATATTTGGGAGAACTTTCTTGTGTTGTTCTTCATTCCAAATATTATCTACCACCTCTTCTCTCTAATGATGCTCTTTGTGATTGATGTGCACACTTATCATTGTCATTTTTAGTCTCTAATTGTATAACCATATTTAATGGGCTTTATATTTTTTTATTACGTTTGAATATTAATGTTTCCTTTGCAAGAAAAGATATCAGACTATGATTATTAACTGGATATATTTTTATTATAACTATCTACATATTCTATTTTTATTTCTTTATATTAATTGGTATATGAATATGTTCCAATAAAAAAGAAATCACAAAAGATCAATTATAAGTATTGCAATATAAAAGTTTTATCTTTGAATAGCTATTTGGGTGGATGATAACATGTGACTGGTATATGAAGGAGATTAAGACATTAAAAAGAAAACTAGAATATTCGATGCGGAAAACCCATAGGAATCAAATTGCAGGGTGTTAATCGACTACATTTAATGCTATTACGAGAAAGCAAGCTCCTTCATGGCTTTAATTTGGACATACGACCAAATAAGTATGTCGTTTTATGGTCAAGCAGACATCTCAACGTCAGATCACGAGATATATATAACTGAATTCGACAGAAATGAGTGTGAATTGAATTGATTTCTCTCGAAGAAAAATGATTCGTTACTGCGATTTGATTGCTCGGTAATTTAGGCCTGCATGCTAGTTGTAAGTGTTATTAGTTTGGCATACCAGTCATAAATTAAGTTTCCACTCCAATTCTTCCCACTGAAATTGCACTAATAACCAAGTGTAGATTTTTGCTATTTCCTATCCCTTATTTTGTGTGTTTATTTTGATTACTTTCTTTCTTATTTGGTGGTAAAAAAATCCACCACATCACATTGACATACTTTGTATTATAAATCGTGTTAAAATGCAGAAATTGAAATAGTAGCCAGAAAATTTCTCTAATCAAACTTCTTTTTATGAGTATGTTATTTTATTAGTTTTTTGGCTGATGTAAGTTATAATAATTATACTGAATTTTTAATATATATAAATTGGAAGATGACATGTTATGATTTATGAAACAACATGACATGTTGTATACGTATTGTTTGATTGTAAAAATAGAATTAATTTTGATATCTAATACACTCTTGATACCACCACCTATGTTTAAGTGCTTGGCCAACCATACCCACTAATTAAGTTGAATCTTCTTATATATACCATCTTCATAGATTTGATATAATATTAATTAAAATTATTACCATTCTCATAGTTGGGGGATTCTTATGTATGCCCTCTTAAGTATAATGAGTTGTCACTTTCTCTTTTACATGGGTTAAATTTTATTAATTACATTTTATAATTTGAGTTTTCAAAAACATCTTGGATAAAATAAATCGTAAATAAAGTTTTTATAAAGTCAACTTTAATTTACCAAGAAAGATAATTTTCAAGGTAAAAAAAATTCCATCCTTAAAGTTGGTTTTAAAATCAATTATGTGACTTAAGGTTATCTCCAATGGAAACTTTAAATGACTTATATATAAAACTAATATAATGATAGGTTAAATTCAATCCTCACATCAATGTATTAATGCCATTAATGTTCCCTACAGGTGACATTAGGATTGATGTTGGCATGAATTTTTTCAATGACTTAAGCTTTATATTTATTTTAACATTAGGTTTGAATTTAATTATCACAATGGATCTAATTTTAAGTGTGACACTAAGTCTGAATTTAATTCCTTCACTAAATTCATCTTTATGTTCGATACTATGTCCGATTCTATGTACCATAATATGTCTAAATTTAAGTGTAACACTAGTTTTTACTTTAAGTGTGACATAGGCCCAAATTTAAGGAGACATTAGTGCAATATTATTTTTAAATTTAAGTGTGACACTAGGTCCAAATTTAAGGTGAAATTAAAATGACATTAGGTCCAACATAATACTATTTAAAATTATAAGATTACATACAATAAAAAAACTTGCTTGTGCTCTAATTTTTTATATATTACCTTAAATTTGTTGATTTTTTCCTAAAATGAAAAATTGAACATGATCCTTTGAATGTTTTTATAAATTTATGGAATTTCCCCTCTTCTTTAAATTTGACAAATTTCCTCTAATTTGTTGAATTTTACCTAATTAGGATTTTTTTTCAATTTGGTCTAGTTTCCCTTATTTTTATGAATTTTATTTCAATTTTATTAATTTGAATTGTCTATCTTATCTTAACTTTTATTATATTTCTAAGTTTTATTATTTTCCCCTAAATGATTAGGAATTTCTCTAAATTTTTTAACATGTCTTGATTTTTCCTAATTTAAAAAAAATATTCTTATTTACTCTATTGTTTTAAATTATTCTAATTTTTTCAAAAAAAAATTAATTTTTTGAATTCACCCTAATTTTTCAAAAATTTCCCTAATTTTTTGTAAATTTAATGATATTAGTAATATTCATTAAAATTGCCCTAATTTATTTAATTGATCCTAATATTTTTGAGTTTGTCCTAAATTTTTCATGTTTTACATTAAGTTTCATAATTTAACTAATGTTTTGAATTTTACCTACTAATTTCTTTTGAATTTTATATAATTCTCTAAAATTTATCTAAATTACCTTAATTTTACATATTTTCAAATTATTTCTATTTTTTCCAAAGTAATCTTAATTATCAATTATTTTCTTAAATTGTCTCAAATTTCCTTGAATTTTTAAATTCTCACTATTTTTTTACATTTGCCTAACTTTTTATAAATTTGTTGAAATTGGCATTAAGTTTTTGAAATTATCCTATTTTTTCCAATTTGATAAATTTCATAAAAATTTTATTCATTTTTACAAAGTACCATTTTTCTTTGTATTTGATTTTGATTTTCATATATATATATAGTTTCTAATTTATCTAAATATTTCAAACTTTTCAATTTAAATTATAATGATAATAAGATTTTGAAGCAATGGTGAAAGAGAAGGTGATGATGGTGAAGTAGTAAGTAATGCCAGTGGTTTATGGGTAAGTGAGAGAAGGAGAAGTAGATGGTTTTGAAGGAGGTCTAAAATTAGGGCTTCCCAACTCAAATGGAAGGAGAAGTGGTGGTTTTGGTAAGGGAAAAAGAGCCCAAGTGAGTTTCAACTAAGTATTGAAAGACCTTCACATCTCATTTGAGGAGTAGATCTTAGGGTTAAAGATTTTGGAGGCATCAAGGGATTCCTTTAGTGGTGGAACTATGCTAAAGTTAAGGGTATCTGATGATGGTAAGGGCATAGTAAGGGCATTAAGTGGGTCATTGGTATTTTTTAAATGCATGAATTTTTTAAATATTTTTCATTCTTATGTGGATTTATGAAAAGATTATATTATTAAGACTCATATTGAATTTAATCCTTAATTGATCTTGAGAAGTCAAATTCTAATGATAAAGCTCTTTACGGAGGAAGTGGAGGTGGTGGCCAACTCTGAGGAGATAGTATAATTAATTACGTAGGAGAAGGCTATTCTAGAAATGATATATTTTAGAGATGTCCTATTGATTTTTATATCAATCCTCTTTTTTTGAAGATTTCATATGAGAGGCTTTCTACCATCAATTTAGATAGAGGTCGCAAGTCTTCAGTCAATAGATTTATGGGGAAGCAACCATCTAGGGATGATCTTTCAATGTGGGACAAATCCACCTAGCCTTCTCTAGATGTTTCCACCTTAATAATGTTGTATAATGGTTTTCTAATTTTATTTTTACAATCAATTGGTGATAGGGAATTTATTTTAGAGAATAGGACTTGGTTTATTGGTAAGTAGGGGGTGTTTTTGTGTCCCTGGGCCACCTTTTTTATCCTTCTTCTATAATTATTTTGTAGGCTCAATTTGGGTAAGATTTTATAATCTTCCCCTACCTTTAAGAGATCTTGATATTTTTAAGTAGTTGGTGGAGATGATAGGTGTTTTTTTAAAAATAGATGAAGCCTTAGAAGTCCAACAAAGTTTTATTAGGGTGTGTGTTCTATTAGATTTCTCCAAACCATTGCATCATTCCATCTAAATTTTGACATCCCATAGAGTATGGACACAGTTAATTAACATCAAAGGTTTACCTTTTAGATGTTTTAATTGCAATTAGTTTAATCATAAAATTTTATTATGCCTAGAGAAGCATTTTAAAGGTGTACATACATCCATTTTGATGAAGTGGATCTTAAATATTGGTTTCCCTAATCAAGATTTGGTTCATAGTTTGTTTTTCCCTATGAAATACACTTTTGTTGAGGTCTCTTCATCTTTACATGTTTCGCAAGAAGTTCAAAATAACCCTCAAAAGGTTGACCTATCTAAAACAACTCAAGGTTTGGCAAGTTCGATAGTAGGATAACATTCTTCCCCCATTTTCATAGGGAAAGTGGTCTTTAAGAGCCTTGGATCAGGGTCCCTATCTAAATATCCTCTAATAGATGAAGGTTATCAATAAAATATAGATGTTGGCAATGATTTTGAGGAGGAAGAAGAGGATTTGGTCTCAAAAGAGATTTTGACTATTGCTCCATGTCCATTTAGGTTAAAGACTCTAAATTATGACAAGAAAGGGAAAAGAGGTTTGAGAAAAAAATTAGAAAGGTTTAAAATTGATGAAATGAATTAATGGTAACACCTAGTGTACAATGGATTAATTGCTTTATATCAATGGTAGGCACACACTAGCAGCTGTAGGATGATCTTTTATGTAGGTAGATTTTGTTGAAATGATGAAGCGGATTACTTTTTGGTCTATTTTTTTTAGTTTTAAATATCTAGTTCTTAATTATTTTAAGGTGTAT
This sequence comes from Torreya grandis, assembly GCA_037957365.1. Taxonomy (NCBI): domain Eukaryota; kingdom Viridiplantae; phylum Streptophyta; class Pinopsida; order Cupressales; family Taxaceae; genus Torreya; species Torreya grandis. Next base: position 2,069,740 of record JARHVA010000516.1, read on the forward strand.
TAAGTAGTTTAGTTTTGGGTTTAGTCTCTAATTTGTTATGGGATCTTTTGATGTTGAAGGTTTAATCCAGATCTATAATTACTTAGTATTTAGAGACTGGGCATCTTGTTGTATCCCAAAACCGGTTAAGGCTATGATTAAAAGCTAGTATCTATCAAAAAATATTTCAAACTTAAATTTAAATTTATTTATTTTATACATACATACATGTACTTAGTTTTTTGAATCCCCCTTAAATTCCCTTAAATTCCACTAATTTTCCTGTTTCTTGATTTTTATTTAATTTTGTTAATGTTTAGATTGTTAAAAAAAATTAACCAAACATTTTTAATCTAAAAATATTCTTTATTTTTTTCAATTTTTTTATTTTGTTGAAGATGTTATTTTTTTTTTAAATTTTTGATAATTTAACTTTGTTTTTCTACTTGACCCAAAATTGTCCTAATTTTTGAAAATTTCCCTAAATTTATAATTTTTTTCAACCAATTATTTAATTTTCCTCTTAATTTCCTCTAATTCCCCTCACTTTTTTTTTTAATTTTTACAAATTCAAAATAAAAAAGAGGAGAAGATGAGAGAATTTGTGGGATGATTCAATAATATTTTGAGATTAACTCCTCATGATGAATAAAAAATAACTAACAACTAACATTTATTCTTTGTTTATAATATACACCCAGATATTGATATCATCTTGAAAATAATAAGAAATTTTTATGATAATATCATGCAAAAACAAGCAATTAAAATTGAGGATGCCCTGATCTTATCTTTAAAACTAGAGAAACATGTTTTGAAATCACTTCTGAGTGATAAAAATGGTGAATGCATCATGGGTTTTATCATGAATAAATGAATATTCATTATAGATAATCCTCTCCCTTTAGAAAAATAATTTAAATAAAATATTCCTAAGCAAGCACAATAGATTTCAAAAAAGGAAGAAAAACATTGTTTATTCATTATAAAGAATCTTCACCTTTCACAAAAAGAAGTTGAAGAAAATATTCCTAATATTTCACAACATATTTAATAAAACGAAGGAAAAAATGTTAATTGTTCATATTGATTATTTTAATCTTACAATCTTAGGTGAACAATATTTTGTTGAGGTACCATCGATTGAACTTCTAAAGGTAGAAGTTGCTAGAATACATCTATTGATTTATGAGGATAGTGATGAAGAATAAAAATTATTGTTCTACAAAGAAGATAATACTTTTGCAGTGCCATGTAAAATTAATAATTCCTACCACACTAGTTTAAAGACCCAATGGTATGCCTCACTTATTCATCTATACCAATTGAATAATTTCTAGAAAAAAAATCATTTCAAACCAAACTTGGTGTTATTTTAATGTCTCATTCTTCCCTAGGCATAAAACATTTTACAAAATATCTTGAAGGTGAATTTCATGAACCTAACTCCTCTTATTCATTTTCACTACCCAAAATGGAAATGTTTAGCTTGGAGTTTGATGAAGAAACTTCTATGCTAGAAACAATACTAAAGGCCCAGAAAAAAATTACATTCTTTCTTATACAAAACTTCTTCATCTGGATTCAACTTTTAAAATAAATATTTTCAATTATTATAAAATTAGTTTATCCTTTTTAAATGATTCTCATAAAAAATAAACTAGCCTTTTATATAAATGGTATGGCTTCAAATCTATAGAAGGTAATAAAAATTTCAATCGTAAAATATTATTTAGTTAAATATCATAGGATTAAATAACTTATCAATATTTCACAAATCCAAAAAAACAATTATATTTAAAAATATTAAAACATAAGTTGAAATGATTGCTTACCAACATAATTAATTTCACCAAGATTCACTACTTTTAAAATACCTTAAAAATAAAATAATTCAAATTTAACATACATATTCCAGGGTAATCAAACTCATAAAATTTAACTACCAGAGAGCTAAATCAATAAATTAAAAAATATCATTTGGAATCTTAAAGCACATATATTTTTTTATTATTTCTGTCATAAGAATCCTGATAAATATAATAAATAAAATAAATATTATATTATATTTTTGTAAGTTTTTAACCAGTATAATAGATTTTTAAAAAGCCACTCTTCAAAAAAATTAATTCCTTAATCAGACATTAAAATTGATTTAGTCATATGTCATTTCAATCTATCAACTAAAAAAACATAATGCACTACCCACTAAATATTTCAATCTTACAACACACTCCCAAGATCTTCAAAGTAACATTTTAGTTTCCAACAATGTCCAATAACATCGATTGTATTATTTCACATAAAAAAGATAAATAATATAATTTTTAGTTTATTAATCTCACAAGATTAAAAAGATCAAATTCAATCTTCAATATAATGTGCTCTACATATTCAATAAGGATGTGAGCACTTTCTACCTTTTGTGTTGGAGAAGTGAAATAACTTTATATGTCATTTCCTTTAATTATTTTATAATTGGTAGGATTTTGATTTATAGGTCTCAAGGATCAATTTAGTTATACCTTTGAATACATGTCAAGAATGTCATTTCCATTCTAGTTCTATAAATTAGAATTTAGGAAAATAGAAAAAAAAAGTACTTGTATTTACCAATGCAAGTTCCTAATGGATTTTCATTCCCTTTGATTTATTATTTGAATCATATTCAAACTACATGAGAGGTTATTTTAAAATCCTAAACCATATCTAATTCAAATTTTGTAGACCTAATAGCATTAAATAAGGCTAAACTCAGTTGTTTCATGGTAGCCTTAATGAAATTGACCATGGGATTTACCTCAACCAAATTTATTATATTGTTCTCCAATTCTCCTAAATTAGTTTGACCTATAACAATTTATCTTGTAAATTTTTTATAAAAAAATAATAATTTGCTTAAATTATTTTCTTAATGAACCCAAAAACTTTTGAGAACAAAAAAATTACCAATAAGCGAAGATCTTGAAAAATACTCAGAATTGATTTGTATTGATTGCTTGAAATAATTAAAAATCCAAACCATGCTTAAATAAGCCTCAACTCAAAAATTAGGGTTTACATATAAAATTTAGAAAAAATTAAACTCTAAAAAAAATGCCTATTTTTAAATGCTCCCAAAATATCCTAAACAATATAATTAGACTATGGGATAAAATTCAACTGAAGTTGATGTCTGGTTATAAAAATATATAATTTTTAAAAATAAAAACAAAAACCTAAAAAATAATTAAATCGTAATTTTGGACCCTTAGATGATCATGTGTAGCCTCCAAAAAATATCAAAAACATTGTTAAGCTAGTAGAATGACCTAGGATAGAAACAACCTTTTTGATATAATCATTTTGGTGTATAGAAGAGATCAAACAAAGTTACGAGTCAAAATTTATGGTCTCTAGAAGGTTGGCCTATTTTTTCTAATCATTCTCCTTTGGTTGAAAACAACTTAGCTCCTATGAGTTGCCCTAATTATACTACTACCATTTTTCATTATCAATCTTCTTCTTCTCTCATTCTATAATCCAAGTGTTGTCTTCTTGATTCAATCCTTCTCACTACACCAAATACCTATTATAATTCCCTTGCCTTGTTCTCACTAGCTTTGTATCTAAGACTTTCACTATTTCTTCTTTATTCTTCTTTAGAACTTGTTGTTTGCAATTTTCATATTCATCTTTTTGATCTTCACCATCTTCTCCATGGAATTCATACAATTTTAAAACATTAAATACTAAAGATATATCAAAATTCTATGGTAAACTCACCTCATTTGCATTATCATTGATTTTCTTCACAATTTTTCATGGCCCAATTTTCTTGTACTTTAATTTATTATATGTTCCTTTAGGAAATATTTATTTTCTCAAGTAAACCATTACCAACTCTCCTTTAAGTACCTTATATCTTCTTTTTACATCTGTTGTCACTTTATATTTCTCATTACTTTCCTACAACTTTCTTCGTACTCCTTGCAACTATTGCATATGCTTCTGCATCATTACTAATTTAACTTGGAATTAGTAATTATACCATATCTAAAATACCCATAGGATTTCTCACAAAAATAATTTAAAAAGGTGACTTCCTTGTTGATCTATTCACTAAACTATTATATACAAACTCAACTTATGATAAACCCAAGTCCCATTACTTTGGCTTCTCTCCCACTATGCATCTCAATAAATTTTCCAAGCTCCTATTCATAAATTCTATCTGTCCATTTATTTGTGGGTGATATACACCACTAAATCGTAGCTCAGTACCCATCTTCTTCCACAAAGTCCTCCAAAAATGACTTAAAATTTTTTTGTCCTTATCTGAAGTAATAGTTTTTAGAACACCATGGAATCTAAAATAATTATGTAACTCTAATGGCATCATTGGTTTTCTTACATGTAATGAAATGAAATAATTTATAAAATCTATCTACAATAATAAAAATTGAATTGTTACCTCTCTGTGTGTTTGAAAATCTAACCACAAAGTCCATACTCAAATCTGTCCATGATCTTCTTGAAACTAGTAATGGCATGGATAGTCAAATATTTTTTGCATGTCTTTTAGCCACCTGACATATTTTGCACCTTGAAACATACCTTGTCACATCTCTCATCATCTTTGGCCAAAAATACTTTTCCTCCACAAAAGCTATTGTCTTCATCTTACCAAAATGTCCATCCAAACCGCCACTATGTAATTCTCATATTATATTGTCTCATATAGATCCAACTGAAATGCACAATTGTTTCCTTTTAAAGAGATAACCTTATTATATAACATATTCATCATGAATAATATCTATCTCATCTCTTAATGGATTCTTGTATTGTTCAATTATCTTGCCAAAATATGGATCGATATCATATAATTATTTAATAGATTTAAATCTAATTACTTCACTCACCCTAGTAGTTAATAACATTATCCTCATGCTTAATGCATCAGCTACCTAACTCTATTTTCCTTATTTATATTTAAACACAAACTTATATCCCTACAAGAAAGAAACCCACTTTTCATGCCTACTATTCAACTTATTTTTGTGTATTCACATACTTCAAAGCCTCATGATCTGTAAATAGTATAAACTTCTTAGGCACTATATAATGCCTCCAATTTTTTAATGCTTTTATAATTGCATAAAGTTTAACATCATAAGTAGAATACTTTGTTCTTACCTCATTCAATTTCTCAATAAAATATGTTCTTGGCTTTCCTTCTTGACTCAACATAGCACCAATTCCCATAAATGAAGCATCACAATCAACCTCAAAAACTTTGTTAAAATCTAATAATGCTAAAATTAGTCTTTCTGTAATCTTCTTCTTTAAAATTTCAAAACATTCTATGGCTAATCTAGTCCATGAAAATTATTTACCTCTCATGCAATCTATTATTGGTGCCACAATACTACTAAAGTTTTTAATAATTTTTTTGTAAAAATTTACTAAACCATGGAAAATTCTTACCTCTATGATGCTTTTTGGAATAGGCCACTCAAAATGTGTTTTTATCTTTTCTTCATCTATTTTCACACCATTTGCTAAAACTATAAATCTTAAAAATATAAAATTATTCTACATAAACCTACACTTCCTAAAATTTTCGTACTTATCCTTTCTTAGAAAATCCATTACCATTCTCAAATGTTGTAAGTTTTCTTCTTTAGTCTTAATGAATATCAAAATATCATCAAAATAAATAACCACAAACTTACCAATATATTCTCATAGCATTGTATTCATCACCATTCTAAATGTGCTAAGTGCATTAGATAATCTGAATGGCATCACCATCTACTCATATAAGCCATCCCTTTTCTTGAATACAGTTTTCCACTCATCTCCTTCATGAATTTATATCTAATAATAACCATTCTTTATATCAATCTTGATCAAATATTTTACTCCAGCAAGCACATCCATAAAATCATTTAAACAAGGTATAGGAAACCTATACTTTATTATAATTTTATTAATTGATCTACTATCCACACAAATTTTCCATCCTCCATATTTATTTGGAATTAGAAATGCTAGTGTTTCACATGGACTCATACTCTCCGTTATCACTTTCTTCTTTATCAATTTAGTAACTTGTTTATTTAATTCTACATGTTCTATTGGACTCATCCTATAAGTTAATTGATTTTATAGAGATAACCTTGGAATAAAATCAATGTTATGTTAAATATCTCTCTTCGATGATAAACCATCTGGTAACTCATCAGGCATAACATCTACATATTATTTCAACACTCTTGCTACTTCTATTGGTATTGTCACCATTTTTTTTAATTCATTCTTTGTTATTAGTGCATAATAGCAACATGCTACCTTCATATCTTGAATAAATTCTTTAGTATAGAGTATGAATTCTTTCTTTTCTTCCTCTTTAAGAGGTAATAAAACTACTTTTATACCACCTTTCCAAAAAGTGTATGTTTTGTTTGCTCCATCATGAACTACTTTCCTATCAAATTACCATGGTCTCCCAAATAATACATGACATGCATCCATCAGAGTAACATTACACTATATTTCATCATTGAAATTGTTTCCTATAAAAAACTTAATTAAGTACCTTTTATCTACTATAACCTCATGCCCTTTCTTAAACCATGAAATTTGATAAGGGTTGAGATGATTTTCACATTGAAGATTTAGTTTCTTAATCATTTCTTTAGAAACCATATTTTCACAACTACCACCATCTATAATTACTTTTCATACCTTTCTACCCAAAGTACATCTTTTTCAAAATATATTTGATCTCAGCCATGCATCACCACCTTCTTTATTTTTTACTTTTTCCTTCCTTGGAGTGATCATGGTCTTCTCATAATGAGATTATCTCCAACATCTATTGGTACAACTTTAGTATTTTGCTCTTCTATTTCAGCATCAATTAGATTTACTCTTGGGTGATATTCTTGCCTCATTTCTTAATAATGATAGTTTGGACACTCAAATGATTTGTGCCCTTTTTCTCCACACTTATAATAGACATAATATCTATTTTTATTTATAAACCATCCTTGAGAACCACTGTAATCTCATCCCCTCTGAAATCCTCTTCCTCTTTGTTGGTATTGAAACCCTTGCCTATTATCATCTTTCCTTTCTACACCATATGACAATTCATCTTTAGTGGCATTAAAGCCACCTCTGATGATATTAAACCCACCTCATCTCCTTATTGGAGGTGATCCACCTCTTTTTGGACAAATAGATGTCCTTCTAAAATTCTATCTATTTTGTTTTCCTTCTGCCTTCAAAGCTAATTGATAAGCATCCATGTTATGTATTTTATGCATGCTTAATTCATCTTGAATAAAAAATTGTAAACTATTTACATACCTTACAGACATCTAATATTCTATTTCATTATGCTCCAATTGTATGGAAAGATTATAAAATTTATTTGTATACTCTTGTATACTGTGATCATTTTACCTCAAATTATAAAATCTTCTGTATAGGATTTGTGCATAATCCATAGGAATGAATTTCTCCCTCGGCTTCTTCTCCATCTTTTCCCATGAATTAATCTTCTCTTTACATTTTCTCTGTCTCATTTTCTATAGGTGATCCCATCAAATCATTGCATGACATTTCAATTTTGTGTATGCAAACTTTACCTTCTTGTCTTCCCTCAAAGTCTTTCATTTGAAGAACTTCTCCATGCTATTCATCCAATCTATCAACTCCTCTAGTTTTAAACCACCTCCATAATCTAGAACATCAACCTTTATTCCTTCATTTCTTCCTTCTAAATTTTGAACCATCCTCTCTTCCATCGATGGTGGCTGCTCTTATTATTCTATGTTAAAACTAAAAACTAGAATATGCAGTCTCAATATATAATGGATGGTAGAACTATAGATGACATAAACTACCTTTATCAATAGTTGACATAGTTTTTTATTTTTCTCCTTGCAATAGTGAAATGCATCCATTATAGGTTCTTGACATCAAAATTCCTATTATTTTTTAAAACTCTATACATGTAAAAGTTTATGATCTTCCATGTATCCTCTTATTCATTAGTGAAGTCATATTCATCATCATTTGACAATCTCAAGTTCTTAATTTTTTTATAAAATTCATTATAATTTGTCTTATTGTAAATTTATGGGATTAGAACCATGTCTCTTTATTATTTCCTGAAGACTCTCTATGCCTACCATTTGCAATTGTCAAAAAGATGTAGATGATGTAGGGGTATCTAAGACACACAAGGAAATTTACATAACAAAAAATAGGTAGGGAGTTTATTTCTAATAAATATTATTAGGGGGAAAATTTTACTTAATCAAATCCCATGTGTTAAATTAAAGAGTTTATAGAGTTTCAATAATTCACATAGGTCATAGGATGAAATGGATAACATATGAGATCACCTAGTCACATTCTTATGCCACAAATCTATGTTTATTTACAAATGGTCACACACACACACACACACACACACACACACACACACACACACACACACACACACACACACACAGATGCAGAAGAAATAGGCCAACCTTCTGAAGGCCATAACTTTTGACTTGTAGCTTCATTTGAGCTCTTCCACACACCAAAATGATCATATTAGAAAGTTTCATTCTTCAATAAGCTGATATATCTACTAAAATTTGATTTAGATATTTTTTGGAGATCAAACATGATTATCTGAGGGTCTAAAATTAGCTTTTAATGATTTTTTTTGAATTTTCTAAATTTAAAACTTGTATATTTTTAGAACCAAAAGTAATATTTAGTTGAATTTCATCCCATATTCTAATTTTACTATTTACATTATTTTGAAAAAAATTTAGAGCCACTGTGCTTGCATGTAAAACTTACTATAAATAGCATCTGCTAAAAATAGATGTTTGTTTAGATTTGATTTTTTTTTTAAATTTTACACGTAGAATTTAATTTCTAAGTTTAGGATTATTTAAGCATGGTTTATGTTTTTAATTATTCCAAAAAATCAATATGAATCAATTCTGAGTATTGTTTCAAGATCTTGGCCTATTAGTAATTTTCTTGTTTTTGTTAGTTTTTGAGTTCATTATTTGCTATCAAAGAAAGTTTGAATCTTAGAGGAGAGAAGAATGGTGAGAGGATGAGGAGGTATGACATAGATGAATCAAACTATATAATAAATATAGAGGCAATTTCAAAAATTAATAGAAGTTATCACCAATCAAGCAAGGAGACAAGGTGGTGATGAGGAAGACACAAATCATGATGAGGAAATTCAATAACAAGAAGAACAGCAAGAGTAGCCACCATCAATGGAAGAGAGGATGGTTCAGGCTTTAGAAAGAAGAAATAAAGGAATCAAGGTTAATTTTATAGATTATGGAGGTAGTTTAAAACTAGAAGAGTTGATAGATTAGATGAATATCATAGAGAAGTTCTTTGAGTAGAAGACTTTAAGAGAAGATAAGAAGGTAAAGTTTGCATTCACAAAATTGAAAGGTCATGTAATGATTTAGTGGGATCACCTGTAGAAAGAGAGATAGAGAAAAGGTATAGAGAAGATTAATTTGTGGAAAAAAATGGAGAAAAAGTTGAAGAAGAAATTTGTTCCTATAGATTATGCACAAACCATAGATAGAAGATTTCATAATTTGAGGTAAAAAGATCACAGTATACAAGAGTATACAAATAAATTTTACAAGCTTTCCATATAAGTGTAGCATGATGAAATAGAAGAGCAGCTGGATACAAGTTATGTAAGTATTTTGAAAAAAATTATTAAAGATGAATAAATCATGCATATAATACTTAACATGGAGGAGGCTTATCAATTAGCTTTGAAGGTAGAAGAAAAACAAAATAGATAAAATTTTAGAAGGATATCTACTAGTCCAAAAAGAGGTGAATGCCCTTGAATAAGGGGATGAGGTGGGTTTAATACCACCATAGGTGGCTTTAACACCAATAAAGGTGAATTATCATATGGTGCATAAAGGCAAGATGATAATTAGTAAGGGTTTCAATACCAACAAAGAGGAAGAAGATTTCAGAGAGGATGAGGTTATGGAGGTGCTAGAGGATGGTTTTTGAATCAATGTAGATCTTATGTCTATTATAGATGTGGAGGAAAAAGGCATAGAGCATTCAAGTGTCCAAACTATCAATATCAAGAAAGGAGATAAGAAGATCGTCCAAGAGTAAATCTAGTTGAGGCCAAAATAGAAGAGTAAAATACTGAAGTTGCACCAACAAATATTAGAGAGAATCTCATAATGAGAAGAACCATGATCTCTCTAAGAAAAGAAAAAGTGTGGAATAAAGAAGGTGGTGATGCATTGTTGTGATCAAATATTTTTTAAACAAGATGTACTTTGGGTGGAAAGGTATGCAAAGTAGTTATAGATAGTGGTAGTTGTAAAAATATAGTTTTTAAAGAAATAATTGAGAAACTAAATTTGTAATGTGAAAAACATCCTAACCCTTATCATATTTCATGGTTTAATAAAGGGAATGAGGTTACAGTAGACAAAAGGTGATTAATCAAGTTTTCTATAGGATAAACTTATAAGGATGAAATATGTTATGATGTTATTCTGATGGATACATGTCATGTGTTATTAGGAAAACCATGGTAATTTTATAGAAAAATATTTCATGATGGAGCAAAGAACACATACACTTTTTGGAATAGTGGTACAAAGGTAGTTTCATTACCTCTTCAAGAGGAAGAGAAGATAGAAAGCATGCTCTATACTAAATAATTTATCCAAGATATGAAGATAGCATGTTATTATTATACACTAGTAACAAAGAATGAAGAAATAAAAATGGTACCAATACTAACAGAAGTAGTAACAGTGTTGAAAGAATATGCAGATGTTATGTTTGATGAGTTACCAGATAGATTACCATCAAAGAGAGATATTTAGAATCACTTTGATTTGATTTTAGGATTAGCTCTACCCAGTCAAGCAGCTTATAGGATGAGTCTAACAAAACATGAAAATTTTAAATAAATAGGTTACTAAATTGCTAAGAAAAAAAGTGATAAGGGAGAGTATGAGTCTATGTATAACACCAGCACTTCTAACTCCAAATAAAGATGGAGGATGGAGAATGTGTGTAGATAGTAGAGCAATTAATAAAATTACAATAAAGTATAGGTTTTTTATACCTCATTTAGATGATATGATGGATGTGATTGCAGGAGCAAAATATTTTACCAAGATTGATCTAAGGAGTGGCTATTATTATATTAAAATTCATGAAGGAGATGAATGGAAAACTACATTCAACACTAGGGATGGCTTATATGAGTGGATGGTGATGCCATTCAGATTATCTAATTCACCTAGCATATTTATGAGGGTGATGAATATAGTGTTAAGATAATATATTGGTAAGTTTGTGGTTATTTATTTTGATGATATTTTGATATTCAGTAGTAAAAAATAAAAACACTTACAACATTTGAGAATGGTAATAGATTTTTTTAAGAAAAGAGAAGTTGTGTGAAAATTTGAAGAAGTGAAGGTTTATGCAAAATAGTTTGATTTTTTGGGATTTGTAGTTTTAGAAGATGGTGTTTAAATAGATGAAGAAAATATAAAGGCAAGTGTTGAGTGGCCTATTCCAAAAAGCATTACAGAGGTAAGAAGTTTCCATGGTTTAGAAATTTTTGACAAAAAGTTTAGTAGTATTGTGGCATCAATAACAGATTACATGAGAGGGAAGGAATTTGCATAGACTAGATTAGTCAATAAAAGTTTTGAAATTTTGAATAATAAGATTATAAAAAGGCCAATTTTAACATTACCATATTTTAACAAAGTGTTTGAAGTTGATTTTGATTCTTCATTTATGGGAATTGGTGCTTTGTTGAGTCAAGAAGGAAAGCCAATCATGAGGCATTATCCAATACCTAAGGATTTTATACTATTTACAAATCATGAGGCTTTGTAGTATGCGAATACACAAAAGAAGTTGAATAGTAGGCATGTAAAGTGAGTGTATTTCTTGTAGGGTATACTTTTGTGTTGAATCATAAATCAAGAAAATAAAATTAGGTAGTTGATACATTGAACAAGAGGGTAGCATTATTAACTACTCTGGTGAGTTAATTAGTTGTATCTAAAGCTATCAAAGAAATCTATGATATTGATCGATATCTTAACAAGGTCATTGAGTAATTCAAGAATCCATTAATAGGTGGGATAGATGTTATTCATGGTAAGTATCTTATATAAGAAGGTTATCTCTACAAAGGAAAAAAATTATGCATTCCAATTGGGTCTCTATGAGACAATATAATAAGAAAATTACATAGTGGTTGTTTGGCTGGACAATTTGGTAAGATGAAGACAATAGATTTGGTGGAGGAAGAATATTTTTGGCTAAAGATGAAGAGAGATGTGACAAAGTATGTTTCAAGATGCAAAATATGTCAGGTGGCTAAAGGACATGCATAAAATACTAGACTATACATGCCATTATTAGTTTCAAACGGACCATGGATAGATTTGAGTATGGATTCTACATTGGGATTGTGAAACACACAGAGAGGTAGCAATTAAATTTTTGCTGTTGTAGATAGATTTTATAAAATGGTTCATTTCATTGCATGCAAGAAAACTAATGATGCCACTAGAGCTATAGAATTATTTTTTTGAATATTGTGAGATTACATGGTGTTTCAAAAACTATTTCTTCAGATAGGGATACGAAATTGCTGTCATTTTTGGAGGACTTTGTGGAAGAAGATGGGTACTAATCTACAATTTAGTAGTGCATATCACACACAAATAGATGGATAGATAGAATTTGTGAATAGAATCTTGTAAAATGTATTGAGATACATAATGAGATATAATCCAAACCAATGGGACTTAGATTTAACACAAATAGGGTATGCATATAATAGTTTACTGAATAGATCAATAAGAAATTCACCTTTTCAAATTGTTTATGGCATAAATCCTATGGGTATTTTAGATTTGATATAATTTGTAAATGCAGATCGAATTAATGATGATGTAGAAGTGTTTGGAGAGCATATGCTTCAGTTGTAAGGACTAAGAAGAAAGTTACAAAAAAGTAATGAGAAATATAAATTAGTAGCAGATGTCAAAAAAAGGTGCAAAGTATTTGAAGAATGAGAGTTGGTAATGGTTTACTTGAGCAAAGAAAGATTTCCAAAAGGCTCATAAAACAAGTTGAAGTACAAAAAAAATTAGACCATGCAAAATTGTGAAGAAAATCAATGATAATGCATATGAGGTAAGTTTACCACATAATTTTGATATTTCTCTAATATTTAATGTTTCATATTTATATTAATCTAATAGATCATATGATGAAGGTGATGAAGATGAAGAGGTAAATTGGGAGTAGCAGGTTCTAAAGAAGAAGAAAGAAAAACTAGTGTAGGTTTTGGATATGAAGATAATGAGCACAAGGCAAGGGAATTATAACACGTATTTGGTGTAGTGGAAAGGATTGAAGTAAGAACACAACACTTAGATTATATAATGGGAGTTGAATAAGATTGACAAGGAAAATTGGTAGCAGTACAATCAGGGTAACTCGTAGGATCTGTGTTATTTTCAACCAGAGGAGAATGATGTAGAAAAAATAGGCCAACCTTCCAGAGGCCATAACTTTTGACTCATAGCTCCATTTGACCTCTTCCACATGAAAAAATGACCATCTTATAAATTTCAATTCTTCCCTAAGCCGATCCATCTACTTAGATTTGATTTCAATATTTTTTGGAGGGTAAATGTGATCATCTGAGGGTCTGAAATTAGCTTTTATGATTATTTCAGGAATTTCTAAATTTAGAAATTGTATATTTTTAGAAATGGAAATCAAATTCAATTAAATTTCATCCCATAGTTTAACTTTATTATTTAGGTATTTTTTTAGATTTTATTTGCTTTCAAATTTTGCATGTAGACTTTAATTTCTGAGTCTAGGCTTATTTAAGCATGGTTTGGGTTTGAAATTAATTTAAAGCAATCAATATAGATCAATTATGATTATTGTTTCATTATCTTGGCCTATTGGTAATTTTCTTGTTCTTTTTAGTTTTTGGGTTCACACACACACACACACACACACACACACACACACACACACACACACACACACACACACACACACACACACACACTTTAGTATTATTTACAATGTTCATGTGGCCACTTCAATATTCCCAAAGTTTCTAATCAATTTTTTAGCCACATGTTGATATATTTTAGTCTAATGATGACCATAATCTCCATGTTATTTAAATAGTAAGAAGCATATGTATATATGTTTTAATTTGTCTACCCAAACTATAAAATATTTATGATTAAGTCTTTGAAACAGGGTGACATGTATAAGTAAGCATCAAATTTATTATAGCTTGTTAATATGGAATCTGTAGTGTACACATGGTTACTTGGTTAATGGGATGATATGAAATGAAGGATGTAAAATTTACTCTCATGTTCAAGGAATCACATAATTGGTTGCCCTTAGGATGCACTCACATATTGTTAAAAATTTCATAAAATGCCTTTTGCATTAGATTCCTCCCATGGAGTCATAAGTGGTATTATGATTTTAAAAGATTGATATTGTGACAAGTGTGATAATAATGGCTTACCTAGAGTCAACTAAATTGAGGGACCACATGGATAGATACATTGAAAGTGACAAAAAAAATTAGCACTCCCATGGGATCTGAGTAGACACGATGAATATTTTAAACAAAATTAAATATTTTCCTAGGTTTTCAAGGTATTTTAAAAGTCATGGAGAACATTTATATCCCATGGTATTAAGACCCTTGTATCATGCCATGTGGAATGATCATGGGTAATAAAAATCATGGTTTAAATTTTTTGACAGTGAGTAATAATGACAAAACATATTCCAATTGACCATAACATCCAATTGGCATCACCAATTGAGACATTTTTATGTCATTGGAAAATTCTTGATGATATATTTTAAGTATTAGTGGCCACACATCAAATGATTGCTTGTGTGGATAACTATTCTCAAGTGAAAGATCAATAATACATTTGGTTGATGCTTAAAGTGTCTTGTTATTTAACAAGATAGTTATGAATAAGTTAGGGAGTTAGGGACTAAAGGAATGAAAAGGATCACTAAAATGTATACATGTTTCCTTGAATAGGAGGAAGTTTCCTACAAGTAAGAGGAGGTTTCATAATATTAAGAGGAATATTCTTGATTAGAAATATACAAGATCTTGGTTTGAGGAATAAATAAAGGAGCCATAAAACAAATAAAGTCCAAAATAGAAATTAGAGAGGTATTAGAAAATAAAGTTACATATTCTACAACTCAGAGCGTGATTGTAAATCTAGAGTAGGCTAGAGATGGAGAATATAATAGTTAATATATATTCACTATGAATGTATATGTCATTAATAGTGATTTAAATGATAAATTATGCATGTTATTTTTTCTATGTGACTTTGGATACATAGACAATGTCATCTTTTCACCAGGAACCCCTACTGTGACTACACCAATTGTATCAAAAGAAGGTTAGAATCTCATTGATAATAACATTTTGCTCTATTTTGGGTATAAAAAAGAGATGAACTCTTACAATATAGATAAAATGTGTTGGTTATAAGGTGTCAAGAGATACCTTATACTCACTTTGAGTTTTTTTCACATGTGTGATAAAGTCCAACAAGTGAAGAAGAGATGTGTCATAAAGTGTGTGACTCTTTTCTTAAGTAATTTGCAATTTTATAAAATAATCTTGTGTTTCTTGTAGGTAATAAGAAGTCTTGCAAGGGGAGAGATTTGTGTGAAATATAAAAATATAATCTTGTTTGAGTCTAGTATAGGTTGTGAAAAAGAAACCTACTTATTTTAGATAAAGTCGTGAAATAAAAGCTGGCATGTGATAAAGGATATTTTTTTCAAGTGTGTGAAATGGCCTACAATCCTGAATAAATTTGTGGAAGGGATACTCATTTTTTATTGAAACACATGTTATGAAAGAGAATTTTTCGTGAATCTATCACAACTTATGAGAGAGAAGTGTGTTTGTAAAGAAGAAATGACATATAAATTTACAATATAAGCAAGATTAAAAGACATGATAGATGTTGAAGGAATTCCAAGTGAGACTAGATGTGATGGAAAGAGAAAAATAAAAGAATAAGACTAAAAAACCGAGTCCACAAGAATGGCCTAAAGTCACCCTACATATAGATAGAGGAAATGATGATAATGAAGTGTCCATAGAGAAAATAGTTCCTAGTAGAGTAAAAATATCTGCAAGGGTTAATTGGAAGAAATATGTAATTATATTGAGCATATCCTTGTGTTTTTTGGTAGATATATATTAAATAGTTCCTAAATTAGGTACTAAACTTGGAAAAAAAAATCAAAAGGATATTATTAAAGATCCCAAAAGGGTGAAGATCTCACACACTATAAATTTTTTATTACGTAGTTGAGTGTTGTAAATATTTCCAAGAGAGGAGACTAGAATATGGGAAGAATAAAGTTAGATATTGGAAACACATGGTTTACATATTATTAAAGAAAATTATGCATCCTAAATTGCATAAAGGATTGTGGGAATAACTTAAAAATATGAAGCTTAAGAAAACAAAGGATAAAATTGTCATAAGAGATAATAGGGAAGCAAAGTTGCCTAATAAGCAATAGAAAATTATTTTGGAAGATAGTAAGAGGTAGGAGAAAGTAAAATAAGTTCTCTTAGATGAAGGTAAGGTGAAAATATGCACAAAAAGAGATAGATAAGTAGAGTTTTATATAAGTCAACCTAATATTTTTTTAGTGAAAAAGGAGAGTTGTGAGAGGGTGTGAGTTGCCCTTAGAAAGAAGGATTGGCTATTTTTACCCTATAGAGCATGATATCATCTTGAAGAAGAAAATGAATAAATTATGGCCTTAGAGTTGCATTGAGCTAAATATACATCAACCGAAGTGGGAAAGAATGAGAAAGGTAATGTTGAAAACCTTATTTCATATCACATATATTTGTGTACATGTTTGGAATAATCTATAGAATGTGAGGGAGAATAAAAAAGTGAGAATATTATCACAATTTAAAAATAATACTTTCTCCCTGTAATAGTCATGGGTAGATAAAAATGATAAGGAAATAATTCTCTATCATGAGAGATGGGTAGATAATGAGAACGTAGTAGGACAAGTCCCTAACTTGTTAGAAGAAGATGATCTATAGACTCTTTGAACAATAATAGAGAAAGCATGTAACCCAAGTGACATCGATATAAAGGATACATGAGTTTAGATTGTTTCCATAAAGGATTGACACCACTTTTTCAATTTTACCTTAACCTTTCTAACCCCCAACATGAATGGAATTGTGTCCATATTATTTTATAGCCTTGTTCCTCATCCTAATGAAGAGTCTCGTTGGATGAAGAGTCTCGTTGGATCTATAATTACCAAATTCTTTTGTATCTATGGCATAGAGGTAGTTGAGTTTCACTATAAATATATTGATGCATCATATTGTAAATACCTACAATCTTTGTAGGATCTTGATATGTCCTGTATAAATGAGAATTTTCAAAATAAGTCTTCTAAATGGAGACATAAGTTCAAAGAAAAGTAGGCCTATCTGGCTTGTAGTGACAAAATTTGTGCCTATATGTACTAGTTGAGATTTGGAGACTGGGATTCCAAAGAAATTATATCCCCGTCAGCGTAATTTTTACATTATTTGGAGGATGCTCAAAACATCCAAAGGATAACACAGATCATAGATTGTTTGGAAGACTATCAGTAGGTTATAGAAATGTCTAGATAGTCGATTAGTATTAGAGTGTTCAAGAAATTTTATTAAGCTATAAATATGTAATCATTTTCACGATCTTAATCAATGAGAAACAATTAAGTTTCATAACAACCCTAGTATCAGAGCTCCCAGTTTGGAACGCAGCTAGAAAGGAGCCGATCTATTGAACGCAGTACACTTGTAGCATCTGAGAAAGTCTGAGCGAAACCCAATTCTGTAAAAGCTCAAACCTGCCCAATCCGTAGTTGACAAATTGGAGAAAGAGTCCGAGCGAAATCTCAAGATCGCTAGCGAAATCTCAAGATCGCTAGAGAAAAAACAGCGAATGCAGGGAAGAATAGCCATTGGCAGTGCCTCGTGGCCATCATGACTGGCAGAGGAATCGCTAAAGAAATTACCCTTCATCTGGCTAGCAAAGGCGCTAAACTTGTTATCAACTGCATTGCAAATTGGCAAAAAGCAGAGCAAGTCACCTGATCTTGGAGGAGCGGATGCAAAGGTCAGAACCGAGACCTGTAGAAAGCCATAGTCGTCCAGGCCATCGACATTTATAATATGGAGGTTTGACTTCATATTTGGCCATGAAAGAACACGCAGACCAAGCCGAGCCATAGAAAAAGATGAATTCTATGTTATGCACAGAGTCCCAAATCGGAGAAAAGGATGCAAGGTGACACATGAGAAAAGACCCGAGTCTGTGGTGGAAGATTACGTCTATTTCGTGATCGTATATTTTACTTTGCACAATCCAAAGGATACGACGTATTTCTCATATTTGGTAAAGCCATTGGCATTGAAGCTGTGAAAGGATAATGCTCAAGTGTCAGCAAGGCAGCCAACTTGAAATACTGGGACTCCACGACACGCATGATCTTCAACGTGTCAAAGTCAAACAAAATAATGGTGAAGAAATCAACGATTCCTGTTAAGACGGAAGAGACGCATAGCATTTGAATAAGGTACATCTTCTTAATATAGAATTTCGAAACAATAAATCTTATTTTGTTAGCTTTCCAAAATTTTGTAAAAGTATAAAAGGAAAATAAAAATAGAAGATGTCTGCACCCAAACTCCTCTTTGACGCCCAACTTCTAAAAAGGTCAAAATAGCTATCGAAAAAACAAAGATGTGTACAATCCTTCAGTTTGAAGGACTGTGGGACATTGTGACAAGGAATGTATAAGTTCCCACTCATCCCAATGCACTCGCAAAGTACGAACAGGTTAATGCTAAGGCTCTAATGCTGATTATGCTAAGCATCACCGATGATGTGCAACCACATATTAGGGATGCTGAGAATGCAAAGACAACATGTGACAAATTAGCAACAATATATGAGGCAAACAATCAGATGAAGATCCTTCATCTATAGTCAAAACTTCATAGACTCACTATGGAGTCTGATGAAATAGTTGAGGAATTCTTACATCGAGTAGTTAAGCTATGAATAGAGTTGTTATCTCTCAGTGAAATGGTAGACGACCAAACATTGGTCCCCATCACCTTGTGAGCACTCCCTTCCCAATTCAAAGTGTTCATCATGACACTAAACATCACCAAACAGAAAGTGTCATTTGAAGAGCATGTGAACTTGTTGTAGCAGGAGGAAGCCATCAATTCAGCACACAATGAATCTGAAGATAAAGCTCTCAACACCAAGCAATGAGGTCAGAAATCATGCAAGGGACCTCCAGAGAAGCCACCATAAAAACATCAACAACAACAACAATTGTCTCATCATCAGTCACAAAAGTCAAAGAGGTGATGTCACATTTATCGTATCAACACTCATGACACTGATAACTATTGCTACAATAGCTGAAAGAAAGGATCTACCAGCAAGTCAAGCACATCTAGACGTGATAATACTAAAAAATTGAAAAGATGTTCCCACTAGTAGAAGCAGAAGGGACATGACAATGCCCTACAAGATGATGAATCTAATGATGTAACAACTGATGAAGACAAGAATGTAGTACTAGTCTCCCAGACCTGAGAAACCATGAGGAATATCTAGTTAATTGACTTAGGTGCCACTAAGCACATAATAGGGAACAAGAAACTGTCTGATTCGCTGATAGACCAACCCACTAGAGATCCGGTTAGGATCACTGACAATAAGAAGTATGTTATAACAAGAATATGTCAAGTTACCATTCCCTTTGGAACACAAAAATGTCCACTTACAAAAGTATTATATGTTTCAAGGTTGACATCCAATCTCTTTTCAATCACTTAGCTCTTAAATCATCAAGTGAAGGTGGAATTTCTTTTCAAAAATGGCATCAAAACCTACCTGATTTCACAAAAAGGTAGAGTTATTGTAATTGATTTTCTAAAAGATAAGTTCTTTATTTTAGATGTTTCATCTTCTACACTAGCTCTATTTGCCTCAATGGTAGAATCCACTACCCTCTAGCACTACCGTTATGGTCATTTATCAGTGAGATCTTTATACTAGCTAAGCTTTAAAGGGATGGTACATGGGCTTCCAAAGTTGTCTAGTTCCTTGCCCATTTGCCCTAGATGCCTTACAAATAACCAACATAGGGATCTATTCAAAGATAGCTCTTTTCATGCCCAGAAGCATTTGGAGGTTGTTTATACTAATCTAAATGGCCCATTACCCATTTCATTCTTTAGATACAAGTACTTCCAACTGTTTGTGGATGATTATTCCTGGAAGATGTGGGTGTTCTTCTTGAAAAAGAAGACTGAGGCTCTCCATCATTTCCAGGTATTCTATCAACAGGTTGTGAAGGAGATCGGGTAACCTCTACTTCACCTTCACTCAGATCAAGGGGAGATTTCATATCAAAGAAATTATTGGCATTCCTAAACTAATAAAGAATTAAACAAATTTGGACTTGTCCATATATGCCCCAATAGAATGGCATTGTTGAGTGACACAATTGTACTGTGATGGAAATGTATCACTGCATGCTATCAATGACAAATTTGGAGAAATGATATTGGGCAAAAGTAGTTTCGATAGCTATTTATCTTCTCCACAAGGCACCAATGAAGATTCTAAAGGAAAAATTGCCAGAAGAGTTATGGAATGGTAAAAAGCCATCAATTTCTCATTTACAAGTATTTGGTTGCATAAAATATATGCATGTACCATCTCAAAAGAGGAAGAAACTCCTATCCAAAATACTCATGTGCATCCTATTGGGCTATAGTATTACCACAAAGGCATATTGTCTCAAGGATCTTGAGTTGAGGAAAATCTATGAAAGTAGAGATGTTGTCTTTGATGAGCCATATTTTGACTTAGTGATGCAGAATGGCAAATCAATACCAACCACCTCTTTCTAATTACTTATTGAGTCAGATGATGAGGAGACTTCTCACTAGGAAGAAGAGATAGAAGGGGAACTATATGTTGATCTTGGAGATTTAGAACATCCACCAGATAGTTCTTCACATCCACCAAGCAGTTCTTCATAATAGTAGTAGAGTTCTCATTCGAAGTGGGTTCTAGCCACCAACAGAGACTCCCATACATCTAGAGGTAAAAAAAGGTGTCAGACAAGACATGATGTAAATTTTTCACTCATGAGTACAATAGTTGATAGCTTCAACCCTGATAATGTTCACAAAGCTTTAAATCAACCATAATGGAAGAAATCAATGGATGATGAGTATGACTCACTCATGAAGAATCGAACTTGGGAATTGGTTGATCTACCTATAGAAAAGAAACCTATAGGCTACAAATGGGTTTTTAAAAGAAAATAAAAGGTAGATGAATCCATAAACAAATGTAAAGCATTACTTGTAGTAAAGGGATACGCTCAAAAAGAAGGCATTGACTATGAAGAGACCTTTGCACCTACTATGATGATCAAGACCATCAGAGTTATTTACGCATTGGCAAAACCGAATGGATGGTGACTTTAGCATATGGACATCAAAAGTAATTTTCTTAATGGTGATCTAAAGGAAGAAGTATACATGACCAAATTGGCAGGATTTGTTGATGAAAATTATCTTAAAAAGGTATGTCATCTCATCAAATCACTTTATAGACTAAAACAAGCTCCTAGGGCATGGTACACCAAAATAGATGATCACCTTTTGCATCATCATTTTACTCGTATCCCCTCATATTCTAACTTGTACATAAATAAGGTAGGAATAGATATCATCATTTTGGTTCTATATTTGGATGATCTTGTGATCATTAGAAGTTTAGAAGATCAGGTTGATATTGTGAAGAATTACCTCAAAAGATCCTTCGACTGACCAATTTGGGGCTACTGCATTACTATCTTGGCTTGGAGATATGGCAAAAACCAAAATGCATTTTTATCTCCCAGACAAAATATGCCAAGACACTCCTGAAAAAGTATAGAATGTCAAATTATAAGCCACTTTCAACACCTATAGAGAAAGTTTTACAACTCTCTCGATTCCAAGATTTACCTCAATTGGATGCAACTCTTTACATATCGCTCATTGGAAGTCTCATCTACTTGACTGACATTAGACCAGATATATGTTTTGCTGTGAACTATCTCTCCAGATTTATGTAGGAACTGAAGAAATGTTACTGGATTATATCAAAGCATGTTTTGAGACATGTCTAAGGTACACTTGAGTATGATCTAGGATACAAAATTAATAGTAAGTTCTTCTTGGAAGGATACACTAACTCAAACTACGTCAGATCTATTGATGATAGAAATTCAACATCAGGATACATATTTCATTTTGGATCTAGACTAATCTTGTGGATCAGTAAGAAGTAAACTAGTGTTGCTCTCTCATCCAATGAGACAAAATATCACACTGTAAGTGGAGCTATGTATGAGGTGATATGGTTATGTCACATACTAGCTGATATGGGCTATACTAAAAAGAAGCCACCCATCATTCATTGCGATAATCAAGGTGTGTTAAAGCTTGTAAATCATGCAATTTATCATGAAATAACAAAGCATATAGAGTTTGAATGCCACTACATTCAAAAACTAGTTTTAAACCACCACATCTAGCTCTAGTAATACCCTACATATGCAAAAATAGTAGATATACTCACCAATCCCTTAGAAAGGTGAAATTTTAATAGTTTAGGGAGTACATTTTTAAAAATAATGTAATAGGGGGGGATGACAGCATAATTATTACATTATTGATAGGATGCTTAGGATAACACAAATCATAGATTATTCAAAATACTGTCAGTAGGTTATAGAAATGTCAAGATAGTCAGTTAGTATTAGAGTGTTTGATAAATTTTATTAATCTATAAATATGTAATCAGTTCTATGATCTTAATCAATGAGAAATAATTAAATTTCATAGAAATCCCTTATCCATTCTAGGTAGGCATTGGACAACGTAAATGCCCTTCTTGAGACCATTACAAAATTAACTCATTCTTATGATAAATTGAGATATGTTGTTTTGTAATACTATAGATTTAAATCCATTTAGACCATTTATATATGATATCCTATGATAAGGCTCTTATAATATGTTTTTAGGTTGTTTCTTGCAAACCTTTTTAGGGCCAACAAGTGGCATGTGAACAAAAAAAATCATTAAAATAACTTCATGAATAAACTCAACATATATGGCTATTGATAGGGCGATTAGAATTCAGGGGTTCCCTTGTAAAATCTTCCAATTTATGTGGGATATTGTTGGTCTATAGTTGAACAAATTCTATCTAGAGGTTGTTCAGGGAAACTCCCTTTGAAAATTCATTAATCTAGGTAATATTATGGTTATTCTTAACACTGGGGACCCATAGCTCATTACTAATCAGCATATAATCACCCTTTAGAATGTTTCCTATAAGATAATCATTAAAACCCTTGTTCTCAAGGTGATATACTTGATGCTTCAAATTATCTACCTAGATAAAAAATATCATTTTCAATAGATACATGTTAGATAAAGTTATTATCATCTAGGAAAGGATGGAATAGGATCAATGCTTACAACATTAATATTTGTTCATTAATATATATTTTGAGAATGATTAATACATTATTTAATGGAACTTTATCCTTTTCATGATCCAATCTTTAGGTTCTAGGTTAAAAATTGTTCAAACTAATAGTGCATTTTTTAAGGATGTAGGTGCTTGAATAACCATTGATATAATGTAATCTAAGCCTTTTGGTCTGTTCTGATCCATTAGGTAATGTTTCCAACTTAATCCTTCTTTAAAATTTCTGGAATCAAAAGGGTTTAGTTACCTCCATGTTATTAAACCTATAGAGGTTAGTTTAAATTAATTACTCTCCCTTAGTATCACAAGCAATCAGTAAATGGACACTTTATTGATGTTTATTTTCTCAGCCTTACTAAAAAGGATACATTTGTCAATAATTCCATTATTTTCTTGCGATTTTTCTAATTATGCTTTCGGTATTCTATTCAATAGAAGGAAACCCAATGTTACAAGTAATCTAACACTCTAGTTGTGAATCAATTATAAAGTTCAAATGGTATGAATTCAGTTTCAAGAAAAACTAATATTCTTGGG
The DNA here is from genome assembly GCA_037957365.1 of Torreya grandis. NCBI lineage: Eukaryota > Viridiplantae > Streptophyta > Pinopsida > Cupressales > Taxaceae > Torreya > Torreya grandis. The sequence goes on from JARHVA010000516.1 coordinate 2,094,036, forward strand.
AATTGCATTTGTCTTTCAAGCATAACCTTAGGTCCTTTTAAATTATGTGGTTTATAGGGTGGAGAATATTTTTTCCTAGATCACTAAATCTCTCTCCTTGATCAGTAAGTTTCATGTTTTACCTAAGGTTCTTGCAACCGCCTATGCTTATTCCTATTCTTTTTGGGTAACTTTTAAGGCTCCATATGATAAAATTGAACATCTTATCAAATAATTTGTTTGCACCAACTCTAAATTATCTCATGGTCTTCACAACGTTTCATGGGATATTTATTACTAGCCTATTTAGATGGGTGGCCATGGCCTTGTACATTTCAAACTCCAAGGAACTCCCTCTATGTCAAAAAGATATATTATTCTCTTGAACGGAAGAGTCTTAAAGTATTTTACCTCACCACTAAATAAGTGAAGACAAAACTTTTGTCAGGAAAACTTGGAAAGGTCTTGGTATTCAAATAGTCTTACTCACTCAAGTTTTCGCTAAGATTAAATTATGTTTTTTTAGATCAAAGTATATGTAAAGCTTAAAAACTAATCCATGTGACGGATATGGTTTAACAATAGGATTGTCTCTAAATTATCACAGCCTTTTGTGGTCTCTATTTCTCTATTACTATGTTGTTCTCTTTTGTATGGTTACCTAGATTAAGAGTCTCTGAATTTTCAAAAAAGGGATTAAGGTGATTTCATATTTATTTTGATATAGGTCTTGAGATTGGATATCTTGGCCTATCGTATGTGGTAATTTACAAATTTATTACAATGACATTACCTCAATTTCAGAGCAATAAAAAACCATCATTGATGAACATCTCTACAAAATTATAGTTTAAACATCGTTACATGATAGATTGACTTGAAGTGGCTTGTTGAATCTGCCTTCAACTAGTAGAAACCCAAAATTAATTAATAGTTTCTCTCCCATATTTAAATTCAAGTGTATAATATGAATTCTCACTAGAAAGTTATTTTTTATATAATGACATTGGGGTGATGGTTTGACAAAACATAAAAATAGTTACTAAGCCCAAATAGGTCCAGCAATGCACAAGGTATATTCTTGGCAAAATGCTCATCCATTTGGGTGTGGATAATCCCTTGTGCCATTTATGTCATCATATTGATTATTTTAAGCATATTTTTATGTTTTTTAAAGCATGCTTAGTTAGCTTGGTGGTGGATTCATATCATCTTTCAGTGATTTCATCCATAATTCTTCTCTTGAAAAATGGTGTTGTTAGGGGATTTGACCATGTTCCCTAAATAATAAAAGCATATATAACATATATGTTTTTCATCCATAATTTATCTCTAATTGGTTATTTTTATATTACTAAAAAGTACAAGTGATCTCAAATGTGATGCTATAAATTCAAATGAGATTAGAGAATGTCTAGCTAGGGGTTGAGCACCTCCAAACATTTTTGAGCCATTGGGCAAGTTCCCCTTGTGTAGTTAGTTATGTCCCCCTCAATTATCCCTATAGGTGGTCACCTTCTCAAGGCCATATATTCATATCTCATGGTAGGCACAGCCTATATAGATAGTGTTGAAGTGGTTCACCACATTTTTGGCATCCCTAGCCAGTGTGCAACTCTCATGTATAAAGAAATATAAGGCATGATAATTAAAGTATTATTTATCATAATAACACTATAAATAAGGAGAAAAATCATAGTGTAAAAACTAATGTAATAAACATAGGCCTAATAAATATTTGTGGTAAATCCTAAAAAACTTAATTAAGTCATGGGAATAGTGAAATCCTATTGAACTAGAATCAAGTGAATATAACATTGTGTTATAGGGTTATTAACAAACTATTATAACAACTTCCCTTAATGACCAAATATAATGTTTCTCTCATTATTACAATAAAATTATTAATTTCATACTTAAACTTAACCAAATCAATATATCCAAATGTCATTGTTCTCACTGATCCATCTTATCAAAGTGCATGGGTAATGAGTTACGACATCTACTAAGTATACTGGGAAATAGTTTCGAATACTAGGTTCATTCTATTTTGTTGGTCCTTGAATTATTTTAATGCCTTGAATGTGTCATGCTTTAAATATTTTTCTATTGGAGTGATCATTTATAATAATAAAGAAGAATATACATCAACACTAAAAATCATAGCATATCCTCTAAGGAATATTTTTATGTCAACCTAGTGAAAACCCAAATGCCTATTATTTTCCATTGTTGAATAATTATAGGAGTTTTACTATTCACAACACTCATATTCCCTTATTGTGTGCCCCTTTCTCTTTCATTAAACTTCAATGAAAACTTCTATTTTAGTTTGAATTTGATCTTTGAATTTTTTCTTGGTTTCAATACATGTGAAACATCAGTAAGATAAAAAATTGACTACTCTTCACCTTTCACCTTATATTTTCTTGACATTGTAACTTTCCCTTAAACAAGTAAGGAAATTCATCTTTCTATAGAAATTTCGTCTTGGTATGGTACCACTTTGGCCACTTATGTTGCATTTCATGATCCATTTGTGAAGAGTGAGAAACACTCTCTTCACTAGTAGAGTCCTCCCTAAAACTTGATTCTTATTATTTTTCTGCCTTTGGATCCATGTTCAAATTTAGTACTAGACCTTATTGCTAATTCATTGTAAATATGTAGAAATATAATATTATAACTATATTGATGTTATTATAAAATAATTTCACTTTCACAACAATGACAACATGTTTACTCATCCTAATTTTGTATGCATATACTTATAGTAATTTTTAGATATCTCTTTGCTCATAATAACCAACAAGCACATATCCATTATCTAATATCAAAGAAATGGATCCAAGAACCTTAAAATTACTCACATCAATTGCTTTACCAAATCATGATTCTTTTAGTGTTATGTTCTACAAGGCATGTGTGGGACTTCAGTTGAGAGTTTCTAGAGTTGTATTCATATTTTTTACCCAAAATTGATATGGTACATTCTGACTATCCACCATATGTTTTTTTCATATTCAATACTACCGTATTATACCTTGTCATAACCTCATTATGTTGTGTAAAATATTACTGATGTATACCTTATTTCCTGTAGAACACCTTGATTGTATCAAAGGCAAACTCATCCCCATTAATTTATCTACGATCATTTACATGTTTACCTTCATGCTTCTCTACCATATCTTTCTAAGAAATAAATTTAGAGAAATATTATGACTTTATATACATAGAAAACCCCAAATTTTCATATAAAAGTCATATAAAATAAATAAGTAATATAAAACTCAAGATATTGAATGTGTTTGCATTAGACCATGGAAAACCACATATATTAAATCCAATGTTGATTTGTATTTATGTTTCTTACCAATTTTGATGAATGTATAAAATATTTATGAATTTAAAATCATGACCATACGTTATGACTCTTTTGAATAGGCAAAATTACATTCACCACGTTAGTTTGACTTAATGTATTCAAATGTTGATAACCAAGGTGACCATGCATTTTGTGCGAAAGTTCACTAATGCTTTGAACCATTGATATTACATGTTCTTTTATTGTTTATGGTTCTACCACTTTATACAATCATTTATTATAAATATAAACAAAAATGACTTAATTTTCATGAAGATTATTAACCATGCATTTGTGTCTTTTAAACTCCACACAAAGTTTAGCATTTGAAATGATTTCACTTATGGAAAATATATTATTGTTCATATTAGGCATAAACTAGACTTTGTTGAAAGTGTAAGTAATAGAATTGTTCCATCCAATATTAACATGACCACATCCTCTAACATAGTGAACTCAACTATCACCTAAGAAAACTGATTAATTTCAACTATCATCATTTTAAAAAAAAAAAAAAAAAAACATAATAATGTTTCTAAAATATGTAGTGTTTTGATGCACCTGAGTCAAAATTCAACGTTAATGAATGAATGCCACAAATACAAAATCACTTGATGATCTGTGTTCATCTTTTTAAACCACATTTTTATATTTTGACTTCTTTCTATTATTTGTCATATCATAATTTTGGTTAAGATAGCCTTTCTTGAAATTCCATTATTTCTTACACTGGTAGCATTTTCATTGGGACTTGCTTCGACCACTTTTGATGAACATGTCAATGGATGAAATGTTAATAATTTACCATCTTCCTTTTCTTATGAATTTTTTGCACTAAACGCACTGTTTTACAACTTAATGTTGATGCTTTTATCTAATACTACCTTGTTTATTTATGTATGAGAAGTGTGGATATCTTCTTAAAATCTTGTGTTTGTGTGTGTGTGTGTGTGTATGTGTGTGTGATGATATTTTATGACTCAAAAAAGGAGTCAATTGATGGTGGTAAGTTTTGTAATTCCAGAGCAATCAAATATTGTTCATCTAAATATTTTTCAACTTCTTTTAGTTGATCACATATATCTTTCAGTTGAAACAAAAACTCAAAAATAGAACCACCCTCTTACATCTTAGTGGAAAACAATATATTTTCTTATATAATACCATTTCAACTTTTATGACCTAGTTTTTAGTTATTAGACTTTTACACAAATTTGATGATATAGTTGTATTTCTAACTTTCGGAATCAAATTATCTATTATAAAAAAAATTATCATCAAAACTTATCTATGATGTTTATTATAGTCATCAGGTTTATCAATTGGCCCTATTTGACAAATATTATTTGATCAATATTTTTAATATAGCCACATATAGTAAATATGTTGTAAATTTATAAACTAAATTTTTTCCCTATTGGTTTTTGAGAATCAGGTGGTAAGAGGTGTTAAACTAGTAATTAAACTAAAAAGGATTTGATAATTTTTTTACGCATATTTTACACTAGAACTATATGTAACATTGCCAGATTTTTGTTGGGAATTAGTCCCAACATGTTGAATACATATAATATTAGGATTATTTATTTATTGTGATAATAAATGTGTCAATATACACCTATTTTAGATTATATTGTTAGTGTGTTGTTTCAACCACGTAGTAATATAGAATTAGAATATTGTTAGGAGATATAAGTGCTAACTCCTAACTTTTAGGAGTCTACTTCACTATATATGTAATCACCTTATTCAAAATAAATATGTAATTGTGATCCATTGAATTCTCTGTGCTTTGCACATTTTTGAGCCTCTGGTTCATCACCATTAATGGGGTAAAATCTATCAGTGGTATCAGCGCAGGGTCTTAAACCTCCGTAATTTTGATCTTGATTTTAATATGACTGATCAGTGCAGACCACATGAGAAAGTCCTTTCATTCAATAGGCCTTTCATCATCTCTGATTTTGAACTAGCAATGTAGAGCATGTGTTGAATTCAAAATCATTGATTTGATGATAAAAATATATATACAGTATTTACTAGTTCTGGAATTTTTAATTTGCAAGATACTATAGAATTATTACAATTTTTATTTTTTAGATCTGCCCTTACAAGGATATACAAGATTCTACAGCATCTGGTTGATCATACAAAGCCAGACACATTCTCTTGAAGAGTTCAATCAATCTAAGATCATCAGGATAATGTCCTCCTCCGCATGGCAGCAGATCACATCTTCTTTGTCATGTCTCTCACCACACACAGCATACACGGCTTCTCCACGATCCATTTGTAGATCTCAACATAGATCTTTCCCCGTCTAGCTGTTCAGCGACCTCACCTTTCTCCACGGCAACCTTCAATTCTTCTTTAGTGGTAGCGGAATTTACATAAAAGCTACAAGCAGAATCCCAGCGTGCAATGTCTCAAGGATCCATCTTCTTTCACTCAGCTTGGCTGCTTGGAACTGTTACCCATCTGAGATCGGCTTGATCCAAAAATGGTGATCCCTTCAAACAACAAATGACCATCGCTCAGCTCATCGTTCCTCTATTGTGGATTTTAACCCCTAATCGTGCATTATTTCTGCCACATTTGCGCAACAGTTTTGTATATATGTTTGTATTCAGCATCCTACATTATGCCAGAGCGATCTGAAAGATTCAATATTGCAGCAACATACTCAGTTGTATTATCGTCCTCTACGGCACACATACCGACTTCAAATCTCATTTGGATCATCTCTAATCCACATCTATCTCACTCTGTCTCGACTTAGATTGTGACTCCAGTGCAGGCTCACTATTTCCACCTCCAAACAATGATCCTGATCAAAGCGTTCAACCTCAGTGTTGATAGTGATATCCAAGATCTATACGGCGGAGAAAGAGTCTTTATTTTAGGTTTAGATTTTATCTTCTAGGATTGAGTCGAGTTTACTAAATAGGTTTTATTTAAAATAAAGAAGAATCGGTCAGTTACTGTTTTTTATGAGTCAATTATTGTATTTGGTATATATAAAAAAAATTAACAATTAGTATCTAGTTGTTTTTGTAGTCGATATAAAGTTTTGGTTTTAAGTCTTGGTTATTTAATTAGTTTTTCTTGTTTACATATTAGTTAATAGAAAGTCATTGTGTATAATATAAGGAAGTCAATGGATTAGTTTTTTCATTCTTTATAAGTGTTTTATGGTTTATTATTGAGTCATGGTCTATTTAGTCTATAGAGAAGTCAATAGAAATTTAATAGTCATATTAAAGTCTTTATTTTTGTGTCAACTTAAAAAAATCGAAAGTGTTTTGTCAATTTTTTTGTTATAAGTTATAGTTTTGTGAGCGTTAGTGTTTTTTAGAAAATAAGCTATCAAATAAGTCATTAATGGTAATTTTTCAAAATAAGGTAAATATAAAAGTTCTTCGCATTGTAATAGACTCTCCAATTTAATGTATTGGGACATATTATCGGGCGAACTCGATGTCCACAATCAGGGGAGGTAATTTAGGTGTGTAGTTCCTCACCCCATGTTAGAACTAAGGGGGGAAATATTAGGAATTAGTCCAAACATGTTGAATACATATAATATTAGGATTATTTATTTATTGTGATAGTAAAGGTGTCAATATATGCCTATTTTAGATTATACTATTAGTGCGTTATATCAACCACACATTAATATAGAATTAAAATATTGTTAGGAGAGATAAGTGCTAACTCTTAACTTTGAGGAGTCTACTTCACTATATATGTAATCACCTTATTAAAAATAAATATGTAATTGTGATTGACTGAAATCTCTATGCTTTACACATTTTCAAGCCTCTGGTTCAACACCATTAATGGGGTAAAATCCATCAATTTTTACCCTTATTAGTACAAGTTGTGAATTAAACTCTTTACCATTTATGAGATTTTAAATCAGTTGTGTTTCATTTTAATTCAAATATTTTGTGCAAAATTATTTATGCACACGAACTTAATTACCTAATTGAACAGTACTATAAAATTTTGGGCTTCTACTTCTTGAAGTTTTCCAAAATTAAAATTAACTATCCATGGAAAAAGTGCTTAAGAAAAATATTAAGAGGACTTATAATTAATTTTAAAATGTAATTGATTTATATAAACTTTAGATTAAAATGAGGCAATTTTTAATCCATACAAGTAGTAGTAAATAAAAATAATATTAAATTAGAAAAATGATGTACAATGGTGCCTCACCTTCCACGGTAAGAATGTTACTTCACCTATATTTTCATGTCATAAAGGCACCTTTGCCCACTAATGAAATAAATGGAATAAGTATCAAATTAGACAAAATTGAGATAACATATAATATAGCTATGATGCCATTTTAATACAACATCATTTTAAACCATCACTTTCTTTGGCACCGCACAATTGTGCCTCCCTTGGGCTATGCTCAACATAGGAAAACACTCTTAATACAAACAAAATGCTATATTTACATTTCTTTTATCTTTCCACATCCTTCTCCTAGAAATATTTATAAGGGTATGTAATGCTTCTTGTCAGACCAAACAAAATTCAAATTACAAGAGTTGTAATTTATAAGGGTACATGATGCTTCATTTGCTTCCTCCCTATTTACAAAATATTTCTTGCCTCACAATCTATAACTCTATAGCACATAAAATAATCTTAGAAGCCATAATCATTAGATTATTGTAGGATAAGTGAGAAATTTAATAGGTCACAAGAATGATACAAACAAGGAGAACATAGCATAAAAAATGACAACCACGATAAATTTGTCATAATTTGATAAGGGTGTAGAGCACCGAGTCACTGTGAGATTAAAACAGAAAGAGCAAAGTAGAAGAGGTATCGAAATGGAAGTCAAAATGGAGAACATAAATACTAGTGCAATATCCATTTAAGTGCACAAAATTTAAACTTATAACCTAGAAGCCAAATGTTAGGACAAACAAAGGAAGAGCTGAACTAGCCAAAAAAATCACTACTCTTATTTTGTTTCATGTCAATTTTAGTCTTTTAAAGTGATATATTCCATCAAGGAGGAGGATTGACTAGAAATATTTAGTAAAATACGTATTAAAAAAATCGTAGATAACATAAAAAACTCATTCCATCCACAAGAAAATAATGAGTTAGCACAAGCAAACCCTTGTAGCTCTCTAGCATGCTATAGAGGAAACCCATACACTGCAAGATAAAATATTTGGTAAAGAGGATTTACCTCTTAATAGATAAGTAGCACTCAAGCATGGGAAGTAAAGTAAATTCCACCATGAAAAGGGATGTAAACCAAACTCAACTAATGATCATTGTTTACTTTATAATTATATAGGGGTCTTAGCTCCTTGAAGAGTTTTTTAAAGCTACTAAAAAATCAAAGGTAGTACAGAATACCCTGTTTCTTTTTTTGGAGGTTTCTTGTTTTACATTTTCCCAGGTCAAAGTTTGAAGATTATTTGCTTCTTGTTATAATGTATATCTGTGTTATAAGTTTAAATAATTTGTGCCTCTTATTACAATAAGAACATATCACAATGTTATAGAAAATTTATCAGATGAAACTACAAGCATATTTAATTTATACTCTAATGCAATAATACATGCAATCCTTATCTAATAAACATAAATAGCTGATAATGTGACAACATGATATAAGAATAAACTGCAAGTATATTTATAGCAGGGTATGAACATTTATACTCTATTGCAATAATTAATAATACATGCAATCCTTTTCGAGTAAGCAATAATTACTATTTCATGTAATACTTTATACAACCTAATAACTAGATTTGAAACCTTGTTAGGTTTTTAAAATTTAAAGAAGAAATAATTCTAAGATTGATATGTATTATACTTAACCAAAAATTAAACTATAGAAGAAATTATGCTCAAAATTTATAGAATAAATAATTCTATGTTTACTATGTGTCATCCCTAGCTTAAAAACCAAAATTGTAGTAAAAATTGTGCAATTTCTAGGACTATGAGGATTATTCATATCAGTATATAGTTTTCATGGATTAAAATCATGTCTAGACTCAGATTTTTTAGGGCTTAGGGGTTAGGTATTGTTACACCTTTGTGGTATCCCCAGTAAAATAAAATTGAAGAAATAATTATGCAATTCAAAAAAAATTGAGGATTATATATAGTTTTCATGTATTGAAATCATGTCCAGACTCAGATTTGTAAGGGCTCGATGTTTAGGTACATTTGCATCTTTGTGGTATCCCTAGCATAAAAATAAAGCTGGTCAAAATTATGAAATATCCCAAATTTTTAGGGTTTTGATCAAAATAATAAATAGTTTTCATAGATTAGAATCATGCCCAGGCTAAATGGTCCATAAAAATATAAAACTATAGTTAACTTGAAATAATAAAAATTGATCCATAAAATTGTACCCATCAAGATTAAACACCTCTCCTTTTAAAGGTGGAGGAATATTAATTGCATCAAAATAAATTTATTCACCTCCAATTTTCAACTCAAATTCTACACAGTAATGTTTGCACACTATTCCCATGGTATGATTATTCATTGTATTTCAGCTAAACTTATCAAAGCTAAGCTAAAAATTTATCCAATTGAATCAAAAAGGGCATAGCATACATTGACATTATGAAATATAGACTTGAAGGATTGTTCCATCCTCATATTAGAAATAACATACATATATCTTAGTAGGAGCCTTAATAGCTTAAGAGGAGTTCCAATTCCTATTTCCTAGTTCAAAATGACAATAACCAATAAATTGGCATGTTGCCATAAACCATGCAGAGAAAAAACAAATATATTATGGTCTAGATACAAATATATTCTTATCTTCTTATAATCATATCTAGGATCTGATTCCAAAGTTGGGATTATCACAGCTTTCCCTATCATTCAATAAAAGGTCACATAATCTTTAAACCAAGATTTTCAAGGGATAAGGGTTTAGGTATAGTTACTATCATCGGTAGAAAAATAAAAGAAAAAACTTATGTAATCCCCAAATTTTGAGGATTCTAAATATAAAAATAGTTCTCATAAATTACAATCATGTCTGGATTCAAGTTCTAATGGTAGGATTGGCCAAGCCTTTCATGTCATTTTAAATAAAATTCCACATAGGCCTTGATCTAATATTTTCGAGGGTTTAGTATTTACGTATAAGTACTATCACTAGTATAAAAATAAATTTGTAGAAAAAATAGTGTAATCCCTTAAATTTTGAAGATTCAAATTAAAAATAATAAATATTTTTAATAAACTACAATCATGTCCAAATTCAGGGTCTGATTCTGGGATTGGAACGGCATTCCCTGTTATTTTCAATAAAATCTTGCATAATTCTTAAACCAATATTTTCAAGGGATTGGGGTTTAGGTACTATTGCATCTTTAGAGAATTGAAACCTTAATCATTCTTTCCTATATGTATTTATAAGTAAAACTTTGCAATTCACCAAATTTTAGGGTTTGAGATGAAATTACTAGATCATTTTCATGGAATGACTAGGTTTGGCCTGACTATTTTTGAGATTTTGAATTCAAAGTTGGAGGGACCTTAAACAAATATTTCCCATGACAATGAATTAGGATTTAGGGAATTATAACCTTAACAAAGAATAAAAACCCTAGAACTATGGTGAATTCAAACAAGCATAATCATGGCATCTGATAAAATATCGCAAAAAAGGAAAAAAACCATTTTTATTTAGGGTGAATACTGTGTACCTCCTCCTTCAATAACAAATTAGATTTCCTCCTAACCATGCATATTTTGAGGGAATAAATGTTTGATCTTGGCATTGTAGTTTTCCATCTTTCCTAGAGTAACTATCACTATGCCATACAATTTATTCAACTTCAACCCTAGGAAATATATTCATGTTGTTTTAAACTCAATTTTTAGAGCTGTAATACAAATTTTAAAATTATCAAGTAGTTATATCTACGATCATTATTGATATTTTATAGTTGTGGATTGTTCTCATAATTATTTGCATCGAGCTCACACACAAGGACTCTTAGTTCTTCTAAAAACAAAAAACCTTAACCATTATGGAGAAACTTAAATTTAAGCTGGGGTGGTATTTCATATATGAATACCATAAAAATGGTGGGGAAAAATAGGGTGGTTACACTCATACTGATGTGGTAATCTGCTATCTTCTCCCATTGGATTATAATACCATGCTTTTATGCCAAGAGAGTGTGTTATAATACTTAGATTAATAGTAGGATACCTACTATAAACAAAGCTTAAACTTGTACCTAGACCATCCATTTTATGGAAGAAATTCTTCAATATTTTTTGGAAGGTAGGTCTTTAACAATCATGAGATCATACAGGTGGCCTAAAATATATGTAGGTAACCGTGATTACCATATCATGTCATCTCAACATCAACATCTATCATAAATAATGTAATGTATAAAATTTTATTCAAATTTTTAAAAACTTGTCACACATATTGAATGGATGTATCACAAATTTTTCAAGCTTCTTGGCAATGGTATCTCCATCTTATTTTACCAGTGGATATCCTCACTTTTGGAAACTATTTTTTCAAATCCAACATCATGTTTTGGATGATTTAGGGGCAGCCTAAAGGCAAAATAACCCCCATGACATTTAAAGGACAATTTCTAATAAGGATACCAAAAAGAGTCATTTCCTTTTCATCCATCTGCTAAATGTGGACATGTAGCTTATTCAAATTTGGTAGCATCACCCCTTCTGGTAATTTATTTACGATTATCATCTCCTACATGAAAAATAATGTGGGTTCAGAACTCAATCACATAGAAAAGAAAGAAAGAATTTACCATAAACAAATGACCCAAATAGATGAATTAGAATGGATAATACAACATGTTATAGATAGACTTTAGTAGGGTAAAATAAAGCTATACATAGAAGAAAAATACCTAAAAGCCTAAATTATAAATCTGAGTAAGGATAAAACATTTAATATGAAAGATTGAGAACAATAATAGGACACATATTCCTAGTTTATAGGAGCTAAGTATCATTGTCTATAGTGCAAACATAATTACTCACCTGCAAACATTGGTCATGGATTGTCAATTCCATAAGGTGAGGAAATTTGTCAAGAATAGCAAAAGTAGGAATTTATTTATTAATTACACCTATATAAAATTGTAAATTTTTTTGGGCTTTTTCTAAGCATAAAACAACTTTAATGCATAAAAATATAGATACCATTATAATTGAATGAGATACCTACTTAATGTGATCACTTTTTTGCAAGAAGAGCATGATAATGCCAAAAATATATCAAGGATTTGGGGAAAAATAAAATAGATTATTCTTGAATCCATTGGAGAATCCAGTGTCATTAGCATTGAAGATACCTCAGCCCAAGAAACCATGTGGCATGGTGTGATACAAGTGGCCTTGTATGGTGAGCTATAGAAAATTATGCAATATTTGAAAACTCTACAAAATAAATGAGATTGTTATCGTGACCACTCTGCATTGGCAATTAATTATTTATAAACCTATGAAGCCAACAAGAACATAGAAACCATTCAACCAATCAAGTTATTAAAAATACTATTATTCTATAAACCTAGTTAAATACCTTGTAGTTTACCTATAAAAAATGCTTGCATATTTCTAAACACAAAAAAAAAATAGTTTGATTGGTTGGAGTAATAATTAATAATAAATAGTTAAAGCCAAGTGAATACTATAGTATTTCCCTCCAAGACTAATAAATCTTGATGGTAATTTCTAGGGATGTCATGGGAATAGTGCAATCCTATCTAACTCGACTCAAGCCAAAATAACATTATGTTTTATATTATTATTAAAAATCTAGTCTAATATTTTGGTAGTGGATATGCATTCCTTAAACATTAGTGGGTGGAGGGATCCACAACAAGTAAAGTTTCCTCTACTTATTTCCCCATCTACATAGTAGCCAATGATGAATAAAATAAAGAATATAATAATGAAAAATTGTATTCAATACTTGTTATATAAAATTCATTCATTAGTAGTTGCTAGGGTTGGGTTAACAAGTTGAGTGACCCACCTCTTCCTTGAGCTTCACTTATTGTTTTTGTTGCTTAGTTATTTTGTTTTATTATCTTGGTGCCCTTATGCCTTTTTATAATTTCTTTTAATTTATTTTTTTGAAAAAAAATGATTGAGAGATGTTATTAAATAAGCCCTTTTTAACTTTATTTTAAGTTAAATAGTTATTTTTTCTCAATTCTTCCAACAAATATGATTAATTGGATTTTGAAACCATACCACTTGTTTTATTTTTGAAAGAATATCAACATATCTTTTCTAAATATTATTTTTAAATAAATAATAATAATTATGGTTCGATAGCAATGGTGAGGTTGCTCCACAATTAATGGCAGTAGTGACAATAACTTTAGGCTCATCTAAGGGAGTTGGGCTTATTGGACATGAAGAAAGGATAATATATGAAAAAATATGTAAGGCAACAACTAGGGGTTTGGAGGATATAACACATGATTCTTTAGGGATGGTAGTGGTGGGAGGAAAGTCACTAGATGTCAAAAATAAGATGGAGACTAAGTTTGCAAGCCCCCATGAGGAAAAAGATGAGTCTTTTATGCTGGAAACTTAGGTCCCAATAAATATTGTTAGGTTTATTGGGAATAAATTTGGGTAATGTCAACCAAATACATGGGATTCCACCATCATAGTGATTAAGGGGTAGTAGGGATAAGGTCTTTTATGCCTAGTCAATCTAAGGTAGAGGTTTCTATTTCATCTACATGAAACCATTGAAGATCTTATGGTGACAAAGGTAGCACTAGAGTAGAGGAATTATTTTAATCTAGTGGTCTCTAAAAAAGTAAATAAATCTTTGATCCATATTATACCCTATAAATCAATTACTTTTAAGGAAGAAGTTATTGAGAATGTATTAGTGGCAAAAAAATAGTTCTCCAAGAGGGGAATTATTTACAGATCTAATCATTTTTGGTTGAGAATTTTGATCCTTCATAATTAGATGTCAAAGGTTTGGAGCCATTAATTAATGGGAATTTGGATATCTACCCATGTATTAGGGGTTTTTTCATAACCATTTTTTATTTACCTAAATATAGCAATAAGATATTTCAAGAGTAGATTTGGTCCATGGATCAACATTTTCTACTAATGAATCCATGGTTTATTACCTTTAACTTGATGTTTGAATCTTTTAACATTATGCCTATTTTGGTTTGCCTTCCAATCCTTCCCCTTAAAATTTTGTCTCAACCCTACCTATCTCTAATAGGTGGGAGAAATATTTGTAGTAAATGAAAATACAAGAGGATATCTTCATACCACATATGTAAGAATTATTGTTAGCATTAATATGACTTATTAACTCCCTAAAATTATTGACCTAAATGTTATGAATCATACTTGGTCTTAAACCCTTGAATATGAAGGGTTATCTTTCAAATATAGGCATTATTTTGCTATAGGTCACTTAGCTGACTCTTGTCAATTTGTTTGAAGGAAAAAATAGGGTACAATTCATGGTGGAATAATGTAGATAGTGATCTTTTGATGGTGTAAGTATTGAACATGGTGAGAGTGAAGATGAAAATAATTTAGAGAAGGAAGAAATCCTGACAGAGTTAAAATATGAAGAGATTCAGACTATAGGTGACTTAATAGAGGAAGATATTCTGGACAAATGGCGAAGAAGAGACCTAGTTTGGATTATACCTTATTGAATATAGTTCTGAAATATCAAATAAATAATTCTACAATAGTTTTCAGTGAGCAGATGGTATCCATTATTTCACTAAAAACCCATAAACTTATTAATGCATTAGAAGTATCCATTCCCATATTTTAGATTTAGGAGAAGGATGTTATTTGTTGATATTCAAAAAAATAAAGAATTTTAGAGTAAATAAGGACCTTTAACCTCTTAATATGACCCTCAAATCTTGTAATGCTATTGGTGGGTCATAGTATTGTTTTTGTATGCTTGTGGAGGGTTTCAAGTGATTGTTGTTTTGTTGTTATTTTTCGATGTTTAGAGTTATATTAATGTTTCTATGGTTTTTTAGATTAATACAACATGTCTCTTGTATAGGGTTATGTCTTTATTCCCAAAAAAAATCCATTTTACCAAAAAATAAATAAATGATAACATTATAATTTCTTAGTTCATAATGTTTCAATCTTTAATGACTCGTTTTTACATATAGGTAGTTTGATTTTAGGATAAAATATTATTTATATTTAAATATTAATCCAAATAGTATAGATGTATATAATACACACCATTTGACATAATTTGGTCATCATGGTCTATGGAAGGATTTCCCATTATTTTCTCTGATCTAGTCATATGTTTATATTATTGAATACTCCAACATCTATTACAATAATTGTGGTTTTAACACAACATAAGACATAATCAATATAACACACCCTAAAACACAACCTTTTTTATTTTACTATTTATGCTAAGTCTCATATCAGTAGTTATGGCATATGAGAAGGCAACATATCTTACCAACAAGAGGTTGATTACGGAAGATAAGACTAAGCTTGGATAAAATAATTCTTATAGCTATGTTCATCATATATATTTAAATCCAAGGCAGGATTGATTTACTCAAAGACTCAGTAACATTTATATACTAGTGCTAAGATAGATTTCTTCAACCACCATAAAAATATAATTATTAACCTTTGGATGAATTTTCCAACACACAGTTTCAAAATAATAAGGGGCTTATTTACTTAAATTAATAGTATAATCCAACATCACATTGTAAGTAAAATTATACCACTATTATATTTGATATTGGTAGTCCATAAATATTTAATTATGAGGCAAATCAATTTGATTATAGGAAAAATATAATCACCTCTGATCCATTGATAATATTAATTGATAACTCCTATAAGCCTTATCAAGATTTAGATTGGACTTGATAATAGGGTGTTTCTTGAAATTGTATAATACTATGACAACTATTTATTTTCAAAGGTGTTTGTTAACATCAAGTAATAATTATTAGACCTCACTATATTATTAGGTTAAGATAAAATGGATCATAAATCATTAAGCTCCCTTATAATTTGGGAATATAAAGCACCTAAACCTTGATTTTATTTTTATATGCCTTTTCCAAAGACATTGATGAACATGAGCATTGTAACATACTATGATTGTACCATTAAACTACAACCAATATTATAAGTTTAATTAATAATTTAATTAGGGTAAGGACTTAGGTCACCAATTATGAAATTATTTGAGAACACAAATTAGAATATTAAAACAATCGAACACATCTCTGCATGGTATATATGTATAACAATACTAGCAGCTAAAAAAATCAACATAATAAGAAATAATCATATTATTATGATACTAATTAAGACTAACATATTTACATAAGCTTTAATATTATAATAAACTCAATTATATGTTAACCTATTCCAATGGTATTGTATTATCTTCATAAGATTACATCATATTATACATGTTATGATCGACAACTAAATAATTAATTAAAGACATGGATGAAGAATTATCTCGTTAATAATCCATCTAAAAATATATTTTTATTTAAAAGGTGTAACCATATAGGTTCTATTTTACCCTAGAATTTCCCTTGGTAGGGGTATTGATATTAATATTATGAAGAGTATTCCCTCCTATAAAAAATCCTTATCACTTAAATAAATATAAACTAATAATTTGAATCTATAAACATAAATGATTTTAATGGATTTGAAAGGTAATAAATATAGATTATGTTTCCACTTATGGATTTTCATAAGTGAATTATTTCTTAACTCATCTTAAGCAACAAAATAAAATACAACAAAATGTATTAATCCTTGGTGATCCCAAATATTCATAAAATTCTTCTATATCATAGTGATAACATTACAACAATAAATGGAAATATAGTATTTCTCCTTATTTAAAATCATTCTTAATTTAGATATAGCCAACCTAGATGAAGTATCATCAAATAGAGAATAATCAACTTAAAAAAACATAAACAATACAAATTATTTTACAAGTATAGTTTTAAATTCTAACATAAGGGGTATTAAAAAATAAGATAAGATCATGAAGGTAGACATGATCTCTATTTTCATACGAGATAAGATGAGACACACACACACACAATCAAATCATAATATATATAATAGACTAATACCTA
This sequence comes from Torreya grandis, assembly GCA_037957365.1. NCBI lineage: Eukaryota > Viridiplantae > Streptophyta > Pinopsida > Cupressales > Taxaceae > Torreya > Torreya grandis. Next base: position 2,111,580 of record JARHVA010000516.1, read on the forward strand.
TATATATATATATATATATATATATATATATATATGTGTGTGTGTGTGTGTGTTAGGTGTATAAACACACACACACATAATTTGATTGTGTGTTTTTGTGTGTTTGTGTGTGTGTGTATAGACACACACACACACACTAACACATAATCAAATCAAAGTGTTTGACATCTTAAAATAGATATACTATTTGAATCTTTACATCTTTAATAAATTCTCATCTTGTACTAGTCAATATGACAAAATAAGTAAAACAATTGCATACAAATACCGGATCTAGATGTGAAATCAATAGTAAAGACATTCGCCATGAAACATTGTATATACAATGGAAAAACATCATGAAGAAGTAAAAATCCACCAAGATTATTCATTATTTGAGAAATGAAATGTACCTAATACAAGTTTTCTCTTCTCACATTTTTTCTATTACATCTTACAGTATAAGCTCTTTATTATATAGGCAAGGTAATCTCACCATTATAATGTGACATTTTACAATCACCAAATCAATCAATCTAACCTCTCCAAAGGTCATTTAATATATTTTATTATTTATTTACATGAGAATAAACTCATGATAAATAATAAAATATATTATTATTTAACCAATGTAATTTGATGTATTAAAGGTATATAGATAACACCACCTAACCATTAATTTTTCCAATACTCTTCATTAATGTTAAGTGGAGATACATGTCATAATCACTTTTATAACAAAAAAATTATACTCTATGAACCATTCACACGATGATTTTTAGGAGGTAATAACATAACAAGCTTATACTCTCTGAACCATCTACATGATGATTTTTAAGAGGTAATAATTAAAATAAATGTCTTTCATCATGACATAGTCACATTTAAAGGAAGTATGCTATGTAAACATAGTCACCCAAAGGTATTACACTATTTAACTATATATACCCAAACGTATTACACTATGTAATCACAATCACATGGACATATTTAAATAAATTACACTATGTAACTATAGATACCCAAAGGGATTACACTATGTAACCATAGTCACATAATCACCTTTAAAAAAATTACACTATACAACTATATATACCCAAAGGTATTGCACTATGTCTCCATAGGCACCTTTAAAAAAATTACACTATGTTACTCTTAACCACATAGAATTAGTTTAGGCTAACATGATCATGAGACTACATCTCACAGTAAGAATACATACCATAATTTTTCATGAATAATCAACCAAACATATAAAAGTTTATTATAGCATAAAAACCTCCATGCTACTATGCGTTGGTATAATGTAGAATTCCATATGAAGTTTACCAAAATCACAAAAAGTAATATATTACAATACTTTAAAATGAGAAGAAGAATAGATAGATAAATGGAAACACACAACCCATATGGTTGTTAATAAGTGACATTCTTATGCACACTCTCCCTCAGTGAAAATTTTGATAGACCCAGTATTGAATGAAATTCAATAGGATTTAATTTTTTGGTGATGCATTGATTTTTTCACCAAGTCTATATAATTTTGAATATCACCAAGAAGATTAGTACAATGAGGAACTTCTACATGATATTATTTTATCATCTTTCATAGCCATAAAGTTTCTTTAACAACTTCCACATGAAGTGATCTATGTGATAGCACCTACACTATACATAAACACATTTATAGAAGCAGACTCATCACAATATGGTTAACACTACAATAACTAATAAATTATCATAATTAAAGAAAAAATAATATAAACCAAAGTTTGAGTTCTTTTTATATATTGAAGTATCTGCTTTACTAATTTCTGATTATCCAAGTATGGATCCTGCATGAAAGTAGAAGCAACACCCATATCTTATGAAATATCTATCAAATTAATGGTTAGATAAATACTATCAACAAGATATTTGTAAACAAGGGTTAGCTTTATTACACACAATTTTTAAATCAAGCTTTAACACAACCTTCAATAGGAGTATATGTAACTTATAATCAAGCATGTTAAATTTAACAAGCAGATTATGTGTTGTACATTCAATAAATTTACTAATAATTTGATTTCAAGTTAACCAAATATTACATATCCTATTATTAATAATTTATAGTATAATTTGAGTCATGAATATTTCTACTTCTTTTTAAAGTTGACACTACAAGTTTGTATTTTATATTAAATCAACAAAAATAAAATTAAAAATAAAATTTTTAACATGTTTTATATTTGATTTTATAATAAAAATAAATATTCTAGTGAATAAAAAATACTAGCCATTTTAGTTTATTTCAAAACAATTTGACAACACAAATAATTGCAACAAGGAAGAAAATTTGAAGTATCACAAAAGTGGTCATAAGTGTCATAAAAAGTGTCACAAATTGCACTATTTGACTAAATTGATGTTAAATCAATAGTAAGATGTCTCAAATCAAATAAAAGATCTTAATATGTTTGGAATGTGTCAAAACCTAAAAATCAATTGAATGGATAACTATGGTCAACAAGCAGTTGAAAGGGTCAAATGTCGAATAAAGTTGTCAAATAAGGAACAAGTTCCCACGTGAATGAACACACAAATTAAAAATAGTTTATATTAAAAATTAATTTTGTTGACCAAAAAGAAGGATTTGATGGCTTTGAATATAATACCAATCTTATACAAGTGTACTAGCAAAATTAAATTAGTCAACACATTCACAAAGTTAGTTACCCATTTATATACATTACTTTGTATATAATCTTTTTTTTTAATTTTATTTTTATTTTTTAAAATAAAATAGAAATAAAAATACGCAATAAAATAATTAAATGCATATAAAAGTTTGAATTCAAAAAATATTTAAAATAAAGTGGGATCCGCAAGCCTATGTGGATAATAAAACATTAAATAAAGCCTTTATTTATTAAATACTTTAAATAAAACCTTACTGAGTATTTATTATTTATTGTATCACACATTATGCAAAAGCATGATGTAGGTGGAGGAGATGGGCTACTTGGAAGGAGTTACAGGCACCTATTTTTGATGAAATGAAGCTCAAAACTACCTTAAAATGCCTTTTGAATCATTTGGGAGACTCAGATCTGAGGTTTTCTACCTAAACAATAATATTTAATTATTGTTGCTACTGCTATGGGTCATTATGGTGCCCAAGAAGATGGAAAAACTCAAAAAACTTCTTTGCTCTTTCAAATGACCTATCCAATAGCTTTTAATGGCAAAAATACTTAGAAAACACTTTTTACAGTTCTGAAAAAGACTGAGAATTGATTTGTTCAAAAAAAATTCCTAGGGGCCATAAAAGTAGAAATGTGCCAAAAATGGTGGTTGGGAAGATAAAAAAATGAGATCAACTAGTGATTCACAAAGTCTCTAGAGCATTTAGACTGCTAAATCTACCTTATTTCTCCCTTTTAAGCCATAGAAAGATCATAAATATATAGGGATTAATTTTTTAAAAATTTTCTACCTCACAGGCAATATAAAGACACTTGGAAAGAGAGAGAAATTTTGAAATCATCTACATGAGTCTAAATTAGGTAAAGTAAAGGTCAAAAATGATTGGAAATGGAAAAAATAAGTAGTTGGAGTGACTTAAAGATGGATATAATGCTCAAAAAATTTAAAAAATTACTCATTTTTAACTTTTTTATGCTAAAAAATGGCACTGCACATTGACTTAAACTTCTATATCTTTAACTAGTAGCTTCATAGATTTTTGTAGGAGTATTAGCAGGCTAAAAAATATAGATTTGACATTTAAGAATGAATTTCAAGCTTTAAAAATTATATATATATATATATATATATATATATATATAAATGATATTTAAGCTTTTAACAGACCAAAAACTAGTGCTCAAGACTAATCTTGTCTTGAAATTACTTCTATTTATTCAGATATGTAACTAGAGATCTTAAAACACCTTCACAAAGATCATTAGATAACATAGATAAAGTTTTATGATTTTTAATGTTCAAAGAAGCATTTATAGCACATTCAAGATACTATGATAAATCTATATTATAAAAATAAGTTTGAAATTTGATAAAATGCTCATATCTAAAATATCTAGGCTCTAAGAGAAGAAATAAATAAAAAACTTATTTTTACTAAAGAATAAGTTTCAAATTCTTTCATGAACATACCATGACTTGAAAAATAGATGAATCTAGGCTTGAACACAAGCTAAAACTCTTATCTATTATCTTGTCACTTGAGCACGCATCAATTTGCTATGATACCATGATAAAATAAGAAATATGATTGCGTAAAAATATCAGAGCTAGATTTGAGACCAATAGCAAAGACATTCACCATGAAACACTAGATATATCATGAAAAAACCTCATGAAGAGATAACTAACCCACCAAAATTATTCATTATTTGAGAAATAAAATGTACTCAATATAAGCTTTCTCTTCTAAATTTTTTCTATTGCATATTACAATATAAACTCTTTATTATATAGGCAAGGTAATCTAACTATTATAATGTGACATTTTTCAACCACCACATTAATGGGTCCAACCTCTCCAAAGGTCATTTAATATATTTTTTTATTTATTTACATAAAAATAAACTCATGATAAGTAATAAAATATATTATTATTTAACTAATATAATTTAATGTATTAAGGGTAAATAAATAACACCACTTAACCATATATTGTTCCAATATAATAGACAAGCTACATCATTAAAATGCTAACAATATTTTTCCACCATAACATTAGTTTCCTAATGAGTAAAAATATTAATATGTGTATATTCATCCAAGTGAAACTAGCATAGAGATAATTCAATGATGCCAATATACCTATTATTCATTCCATGTTATATACCAATATATTGTGTTATTGAAAGGATAACCATAAAGTATTTATTACCTTAGATAAGCTTAAGTGTTTGTGGCAATATGCTATGAAGTGAATTTTTAGTAAGTTTCAGGTTAACTCAAGGGTTCTAATGTGTCATGTGGCCAGTGTGTAGGGAACTAAAAATAAAATTTCATAGTCATCTTAATCCCATACTACAACATAACCCACTTAGGCATTTCCATTCATTAAAAATAATATAACTCAATAATTGTCCATAACCCATTTTGGCCCATATAAACTCACACTTTATAAACTTAGAGTACCTCGACCCCTCCACTTTAGTTTTACCAATAATGTAACATAGTCTTAAAACATTAATAAAAGGTTTTCCACCATAGAGTATGAAATATTTATCATAGTCAATAACTAATACAATTTAATGTCTACTACAGCCAAAGAAAAAGATAAAAATGTTACCAATATTAAAAGTAATTGAAGTGTGAAGAGTTGTTAGTTTAGTTGGTGAAGTTTTTTGTCTCACAAATATTCCACCAATGATCAATTATTTATATTAGGAAAAACATGATATGATATAAGGGATGAGGTTGAGATCATGCCCTAGACAACTTTGGCTGAATGAATTCTCCATTCTGTCAAACCTTAGCTCTTAGCTTAGATCCCCATGTAAATGTTGGTCTAGGATATTTATTATTACATTTTATTATTAAATAAATAATCCCTACACATTTATCTTCAACTTACTTAGGTGTGATAATAAGTTTAGTGGGTGAGAGGGTGAGTTCCACCTAGAGTTCAACTTGGAGATCAACTTATTACCACTATGAGTTCTCCGATGAGTTCCACAATGAGTTATACTCAATTTCACAGTGAGTTCTCTTGTGAGTTACCTCTCCCTACTCCTTTTTTATATTCATCTTCACTAGGCTATTATAATAGAGCAAATAATTGATAAGCAAGGTAGTTTAATACATTAAGTAATTATTGCACATCCTCTTCTTGTATATTTCTAAATATAAATAGGGTCATTATTGTTATAAAATTCTTGTGTGCTCACTCTACCAGCAGATCACCTATTGGCCTATTATGATAGTAAAAATAGTGGTCAACAAAAAAAAATCAAAATAACTTAAGGGTTAGCATACATAATGATTACTAAAGTCATCAATCCAAAAACTTTCTTGTCGCCATGAGAAAATCTAACACTATAACTGACACATTAGGTAGACTAAATTAGAATTCCATTAGGATGGATTCATAGTAGTATTAATTATAGTCATGAAAAGCAAATATGTATTTCTTCATAGATAGTTTTGGGAGGACACTTCACTGTATATTTCAAGCTTAGTGTAGATGGAGGTGAATGGCTTCATTTAAAGATTATGTTTGACTAATGACAACCATTAATGTTCATTGGAGATCAACAATGGAAGATGATTGATTTGATGGGAGATTATTAAAAATTTTAATAAGAATCTTAGGAGTGGGAAATAGGTGGCAACATTAGACCCATGGAGGCCAGTGTATTTTTTAAGGAATGAAATTTGTTTAGACGTGTCTACTTGTAGGCGAATATTTTATGCTAAAAACTATAAAAATAGGTATGTTAGGCATATTATAAGGAAAACATGTAATTTAGTACTAATATATGTATATTTTGGTGAATTTAACAACTTTATGGACTTTTTATAGGAAAATGTGGCAAATATATTTTCAAAGAATTGTTCATTTGCAAATCTAAAATTTTATAAATTTTTCAAAAAATAACCAATTGGCAAAAAATAGCCCCTAAAAAATACCTTGATGGAGGATTCAACATAATTATTTAATTTGATATTATAGGTTAGTGGAATTTGAAGTGGATTATTAAATTTGGAGAGAGAAATATTTAGATTATAAAATTTGGATGATGGGAAACAGTCGAAGCTTGTGACATCATTTAAACTTGGAGAGAGGAATCTTTGGATTATAAAATTTAGATGATGGGGAACAAGTCAAACCTATGAAATCATTAAAAATTGGAAAGTGGAAAGGGGTGGAAGATGATGTCATATTATGGGGGTTATTTGAATTTTTATATTTTGATAATTATGGATATTTGAAATCTATGGAATTATGGAAGGATTAGTTAATTAATTTTGATTAATTAACTAATGGAATAGGGTGCAAATTTTATAAGATAAGATATGATTATCAAATAAATGAATTAATTGGCTAGGGAGATGAATAGTGAAGGCTAAGGATGTTAGTGTAAATAAGAGATTAATTAGTTAAAATTAACATAAAGTGTGTGATTTTAGGTGTTTATAGTTACAAATAATAATTAAATACTTTATTTCAAGACATGGATGATGACCTATCTCAATACTAATCTATCTAACAAGGTTTTTTTATTTAAAAGTTATAACCACATAAGTTCTATTTTACCCTAGAATTCCCTTTAGCATGGGTAGCAATATTAAAATTACGAAGGGTAGGCCCTCCTAAAAGATATCCTTATGACTTAAAGCAATATAAATTATTAATCACAATCTATAAACATAAGTGATCTAAATGAATTTAATTGATAAGAAAGATAGCTTATGTTTTCATTTATAGAGTTTCATAATTGGATTGTTTCTTAACTCATCTCAAGCAACCAAACAAAAACCAAAAAAAAAAAAAAAACAACATAACAAAATTTTATATTAATCCTTGGAGATCCCAACTCTTCATAAAATTATTCCATATCACAATGTAAACATAACAACAAAAAATGGAAATATAAAAGTTATGCTTATTTAAACACGTTCATAGTTTAGATATAAATGACCAAGATGAAGTATGGTCAAATAGAGAATAATCATCTTAGAAAAACATAGACTCTACAAATTCCTTTGCAAGCATAGTTTTCTAACATAAAGGGTGTGACCAAAGAAGCTACGATCAAGAAGGTAGACACGATCTTAAATTTCTTAGGAAAGAAGATGAGACATTTAATATACTTTTCTTTTAATACACCTCGAACTAAAACACATTCAAATCAAAGGGTTTAACATCTTAAAAGAGACGCTTTTTGAATATTTATAATCTCTGATTAATTCTTATCTTGCACAGATAATTTAATCACCAATATACCCGTTATTCATTCCATGTTATATACCGATATACTGTTGTTGAAAGGATAAGCATAAAGTATTTATTACCTCAGATAAGCTTCAATGTTTGTGTCCAACATGCTAAGAAATGATTTTTAATAAATTTAAGATTAACTCAAGGGTCCCAGGGTATCACGTGGGCAGTGTGTAGAGCACTACAAATAAAACTACCTAGTTGTCTTGACTCCATACTACAACATAACCCACCCTGGGCATAGCCATTCATCAAACGTAATATAATTCGATAATCGTCCATAATCCATTTTAGATCATATCAGCTCATACTCTATCAACATAGAGTACCTCAGCTCCTCCAATTTTCTCAATAATGCAACATAGTCTTATAGCATTCACAAAAAGTTTGCCATCAAAGAGTATGAAGTATCTATTATAGTCAACAACTAATACAAATTAAAGTTTATCAAAATTTTATCGCAACCAAAAAAGGACATAGAAATGTTATCTATATTAAAAATAATTTGAATGGTTGTTGGTTTAATTGGTTAATGTGTTTAGTTGTTGATTTAATCAGTGAAATTGTTTAGTTCACAAAGAATCTACTAAAAATCAATTCTTATAGTTAACAAAAACCTAATATAATATAAAGAATGAGACTGAAATCATATCCCTCTAACAATTTAAATTAAAATGCCACTAAAATGAAATCCCAACAATCTTAATTATAATCATGACAACCAAATCTCATGCCATGCTAAAAAAAATTTGATGGCATCCCTAAAACAATAAGAATACTTCAGATTAGGTTTCTTTACAATACTAGGCAAGCTACAACACTGCAAAAAATATCTAAAGCATTCGACATTGATTGCCTAACCAACAGTTTACCCATAATCTCTTTCTTTGCCATGGTCAATTCATTGTCTAGAAGAAAAAAATAATAATGTTAAGTCAGGCAGGTATCTGTTATATAACAACTGCGATGTGCAAGGCAAAGATAAATTCAAACAAACACAACTCAAAAATAGCTATGGGATCCATTTTGAAGATATAATAATGGGGGATGATGTATTTACCTTGACTTGTACTCATGGAAACGATTGTTCCATTCTTTAATCCTAATGAGGGAGAAGGGACTACACAAAGAGAATTCTATTTAGATTATGCGTGTTGAGAAATCAAAATTCCAGAATATGTCCTACATCAGGATGGAATATAATTATTTAAAGCAATGATAAGGTATTCCCTATATCCCAAATTGATTAGAGGGGAGAACCTGTTGTCCTGCCCGTTGTGAATATTCTTATGAAATTAAAGCCAAAGATTAACAGTGTACAGAAATGCCTGAATTTAACCAACTTAACCAGCATTTATAAATTGGTAGGATCTACACTTTTCATCAATCATAAAATTTATATTAAAAAATATTAGATATTAAAAAATAAATTTACAGACAAAAACACTGTTATCAAAGAGTTATCTCATGTCTAATTGGTGAACAAGCCCGACTAAAATCAAGACTCTGTGAATACTAAATAAACTTACCCGACAAAAACACTGTTGTCAGAGAATTATCGTATATCTACTTGCACCGTTGTGAGAAAACACGCACGTTGTAACAAACTCAGGTGCACAAAGTTTACTTACCATGGAACCAATTCGATCTCCCCAATGTATGAATCAATATCTCTTCTCATATTCAAAAACTTTCTATTCCATAACTTATTAAATTTATATCCTTATATTCAAGCTTATAGCCAACAGATCAGGATTAATGAGCAACGAACATTAAGATAGGTCCAGATTTTAGCTTATATAGTTCAGAGACATTACTATAAAAAAGGAATGGAATCGTCAAAGGCCTCAAAGGCTCAAACCCATAAGCGGTAAAATCATGACAGCGGTATTCTAAAACGTTCAGAAACTCCTAAAATGTTAAATCATGCTCGTTTTTATTATATAAAAACTTCATAAGAAAAATACTACAGAGATTAACGGAGAACAACGTTCCTTTGAAGGAGTTTAGAGTTGCTCCTGCGAACATATTTCGACTCAGAATGTCCCCCTCTACTATGCACGTCTATGCTGCGGTCTTTCCTTGTTCCACTCTTGCTGGGCATGGAGAATAAAAGCACCAAAATCTAACATTGCCTCTTCCGAGGGTGTCCAGCTTGCCTGATAAGTTTTTAGGGCTAGAGATGTTATAATGCCACGCCTAATTGTCTTTGCGTTGTTTGACACTCCAAGGCATCATGAAACATTATTTAATATTTTCCACAAAGCATTCATAAGGAATCTATGCTAATATCGTCTTGTTCCAACCAATGGTTGATCTTGCCAGCATTACAAGGTTTTTACGATCTATAAGAAAATGTACAGCAGAATTAACTTCTGCGCATTATTAAATACATCTTCCACACATATGACCCCAGATAAATTTTTTTGGCTTGATCCAACAGACCATTCATATTATTTAAACAACTCTAATATGCCAGACTTAAAGTTCATTTTAATAGGTTCCCTTTATATTGAGATGATGGCTAGATGGCCTTTTTACTTTGTTTAAAACGCGTGGATTCATGCAAACAAGAGTGGCATTAATAATATGAAGACTATGTCAATTAGTAAATCTCACAGTCTGGAATAATCCAATCAATATGGATCTACAGGATCCCAAAACAGAAAATTTAGTAGATACTAAGACTAAGATACAATGTGATAGCAAAAGTGCACATTTATTTATTCTCTACCCTTGCTAACAGAGTTATTGAAAAAAACCAAGAATCTTATGTATATAGAATAATTACATTTATGACTATAACATACATACATCATGTTACAAAATTCCCTATATCATGTACGTAGATAATTTGTACCAAATTAGATTGGAAGACAAATCTGTGAATGATACTAGTTTGGCGAGTAAGCTCCACCAATTAGATCCTCTGATGCTTACTAGTGATAAGAGTAAAACTAGATGCCATAACAGTTGACATGTGTGTTGATAGGTAACCATTAGATTCTTGATCAATAAATCTCTTCAGGCATTATATTAAAGAGCTCTTGTCTCTTCAAGCATTATATTAAAGAGCTCTTGCCAGTAACACTTGTTATGTATTTTCTATTTATGGATCAAAAACAGCAGAAACAGAGCAAAACTAGCAGAAAATAAAAATAACAGGTATAAAGAAAGATGCAGATTGCTACGGCAATCAAAATTAAAGAGCTCTGGTCTCTTCAAGCATTATATCAAAGAGCTCTTGCCAGTAACACTTGTTATGTATTTTCTATTTATGGATCAAAAACAGCAGAAACAGAACAAAACTAGCAGAAAACAAAAATAACAGTTATAAAGAAAGATGCAGATTGCTACGGCAATCAAAAGGGAATTTTAATTTTATTATTTCTGCTTGTAAAACCTGTGATTAGAAGCTACATAAATACAATAGAAGAATAAATCAAACTGAAAGATAAACTAATGCTGGACTGAGCTAAGACTTAAGGATAAACAAATGTTTGACTGCTGTTATGCATGTAAGCGTAGGAGACTGAGACTACATGGATGAGGGAGGCGTAACAGTTTGCATGAGGGAGGCAGAACAAGTGATGGAAAAATTATCTCCAGTTTCTAACACTCCCCCTTAATTTCTACCACTAACTACTTCAACATTTACAATGCTTAAATTTTGTCTTAGATAGTTCAAAGTCTCATTTGCTAATGCCTTTGTAAATATATCTGCCAATTGGTCTTCAGATCTGCAGAACTCCAAATGGATTTATCCATTGTTCACTAACTCTCTGATAAAATGAAATCTTGTATCAATGTGCTTGCTCCTCTTGTGAAAAACATGATTTTTGACAATGCAATTGCTAATTTGTTGTCACAAACGATTGGTGTTGACTCCTTCTGTGCTTGTAATAAATATGTCAATACTTTCCTCATCCAAGTTGCTTGACATGTTGTTGATGTCGCTGCTACATACTTTGTTTTAGCTGATGAAAGTGTCACTATAGGTTGCTTTTTGGATGCCCATGTGACCACAACCATTCCTAAAAGAAAGGCATGTCGAAAAGTACTCTTCCTATCATCAATGCTACCTGCACAATCAGTATCAGTATAACCAATCAAACCAAAATTATTAGTTGTGGAATATAAAACTCCATATTTTATTGTTCCTGCCACATATCTCAATATCCTCTTTCTAACTTGCTAATGTTAGTCTTTTGGTGACTCCATGAATCTATAGATTAAATAGACCCCATACATGATATCTGGTCTTGTAGCTGTAAGATACATCAAACTACCAACTAGTCTTTTGAATGTTGTAGAATCAACATTAGACCCTTTGTCTTCTTTGCTAATTTTGGTCCCTGTAGCAACTGGTGTAGGTTCTGATTTACAATTCAACATCTTAAACCTTTTTAACACATCCTTTGCATATTTAGTTTGACAAATAAATATTCCCTTCTCTGATTGTACAACTTATATGCCCAAAAATACTTCATTAATCCCAAATATGTCATTTCAAATTATTTCTTCATTGCTGATTTAAATGTGTGTACAGACAAATTTCTAGTGAAAATCAAATCATCAACATACAAACACACAATCAAAATCTGACCTTCTTTGTTGATTTTTATGTACAATGTAGGCTCACTATTGTTTCTACTAAATCCATTGTTTGTCATGTATGAATCAATCCTGCTATACCATGCTCTTGGTGCTTGCTTGAGACCATAGAGGGCCTTCTTCAATCTGTAGACTTTTTCTTCATGTCCATGCACTTCATAACCTGGTGGCTGTTTCACATAAACTTCTTCATCTAGAAAACCATTCGAGAAGGTTGATTTGACATCCATTTGATATACATACCAAATATTTTGTGCAGTAATTGCTAAAACCATTCTAATAGTATTAATTCTAGCAACTAGAGCAAATGTTTCATTATAGTCAATTCCATGTTCTTGTGCAAAACCTTTTGCTACTAACCTTGTCTTGTGCTTTTCAACCTTTCTTTCTGCATCAAATTTGGTCCTATAAACCCATTTGACTCCTATGCAATCCTTACCTTCAAGTAGATTAATTAGATCCCATGTTTGATTTCATTCAATGACATTCGTCTCTTCATCCATTGCTTTTATCCAATGTTCCTCATTCACTGCTTCTTCATAATACATAGGATCATGAGAGAAAAGAGCAAAATTTGAACATAAATCTAACTTCTCTTCTTCTTGAAATTAAATCTCATTCAAGTTTCTCATTTTCTTACCTTTAAATCTTGATCTTAAAGTGGCAAGAGTTGGATCTGATTCATCACTTACTTGTGAATTTGGAGTAGGATGACATGCATGACCAGATGATTCACCTTGTGCTAAGCTCTTAGGTGTTCTTATTAGAGTGCTTGTTCCTTCTTGTGGAGAGGATTGATCACATTGCAAATTTTATTCTTCAGATTCTTTTTCATTTTGGAGAATTGGTGCTCCAATTGTGATGGTTTATCAATGCTACCATCCCATGCTTCTTCTTCCTTAAATTCCACATCTCTGCTAATAATTACTTTTTTTGAAATGGGGTTATACAACTTATAAGCCTTTGATTCTTCACTATAGCCAATAAAAATGCATTTATCACCTCTATCATCAAGTTTTATTCTCAATTTAGATGATATAAGAGAATATGCAATACAACCAAAAATTTTGAAATGATGTACACTATGCTTCTTACCACTCCAAGCTTCTTGTGGAATTCCATCTCTAACACTCTTTGTTCGGCTTCTATTCAAAATATATACTGCACATGCTACTGCTTCTGCCCAATATTCATTTGACAAATGTTTGGCCTTTAACATGCTTCTAGCCATCTCCATGATTGTTCTATTTTTTCTTTCTGCTACACCATTCTATTGTGGTGTGTACCTTGTAGTCAGCTACCTTTTAACGCCATGATATCTGCAAAAATCTTGAAATTCATTAGACATATATTCACCTCCTCTATCTGATCTAAGTACCTTGATGTAAAGGCCACTCTACTTTTTAACCATCACCTTGAATTCTTTAAACTTTCCAAAGGCTTCAGACTTATTTTTGAGAAAATATATCCAAGTCTTTTTGCTAAAATCATCAATGAAGGTTAGAAAATAAGAACTACCTCCAAATGATGGAATTTGCATTGGTCCACATAAATCACTATGGACTAGCTCCAATATTACCTTTGCTCTATATGAGGCTCCTATTGGAAAGCTCTCTCTATGTTGTTTTGCCAGAATGCAACTTTCACATGAACTTCTTGGCTATTCTATTGGTGGTAATCCCTTCACCATATTTTTCTTTTGTAGCAAATTCAAACCTCCAAAATGTAAATGTCCATACCTTAAGTGCAATAGCCATGATTGGTCTAGATGCATGGTTTTGAAGTGGGCTTCCTCTTCTCCTTGGATGCATTGATTTCAAAGAGGGAACATCCGATTCTTGGTCATCTCCACTTTTCCTATCAACCTGTCATTTGGGATTTGTCTAGTATTGTGCAAACATTATCCATAAAAGATACTCTATAACCTTTCTTTACTAACTGTCCAACACTCATAATATTATGCTTTGATCCAGGTACAAAATAAACATCAGGATTAAATCTTCTTTCACCATTTTTTGCCAAAACATTTATTATACCCATTACATCCACTTTGTTATCATTTCCTAATTTCACTTCAAATTTTATGAAATCATCAAGACTTGCAAAGAATTCTTTATTCCCTGTCATATGGTTACTGCATCCACTATCTAAGAACCAAATATCTCTAGCATTTTCTTGAGCAACATGACAAGTGAGAAATAAGCTTCTAGAATTAGAACTAGATTCATTTGTGTAATTAGCATTCTGCTTGTCCACATCTCCTTTTTCTTTTTGCATTCACTTGCATAATGTCCATATTTTTTGCAGTAATAACATTGAATGTTAGATTTATCAAACCTTTTTAAAATTTTCTAGAAGTGATTGTTGCCATGTCCTCTATTGTTATAGTTTTGATTATTGTTTTCACCTTCATCTAGATTGTTCCTTCAATTTCTGCCTCTGTCTCTTCCTCTAAAGTTTGACCTTCCTCTTACTCTTCCTCTGCCAAATGATACCTGAGACTTGAAAGCATTCTCAAAAGAAGTAATGTTATTCCTATTCATTCTAGATTCATGTGTTAACAAAAATCCCATTAATTCATCTACTAATAACTATTCCAAATCCTTGGTTTCCTCAATAGCTACAACTATTACATCAAATTTGTTGGGTAAACTCCTAAATATTTTTTCTATGATCTTCCGATCTGTTATTTTTTCTCCATTAGATCTAATTTGATTCACAATATTCAATAATTGACCCATAAACTAGTCTATAGACTCTGAATCATTCATTTGCAAATTTTCAAAATTTCTCCTAAGAGATTGCAATTTAGATATTTTCACCTTTGTATTACCTTTATAGGTGGTCTCTAAGATTTTCCATGTCGACTTAGATCTCGTTGCTGCTGCAACTCTAGAAAAAATACATTCATCCATTGCCTGTTGGATTAAGAATAGAGCTTTTGCATCCTTTTTCTTGTTCTCTTTAAACTCTTCCTTTTGTGCTCGAGTTAATGTCTAATGGGCAGCCTCATTCTATAGTTATACAAAACTATTTTCTACCAAATCCCAAACATCTTGTGAGCAAAATAATGTTCTCATTTAAATTGCCCAAAAATCATAATTCTTACCATTAAAAATGGGAATCTAGGGTTGAGAAATGTTGTTGATTGTAGCCATATCTCAAGCTTGCATAGTCAGAGATTCAAACTATGGAGGAGAGGTACACGTATTCTACTTTTCCTTCCAGTCTGCTATTTCAGGCTACTGTGATGCTCACTACAGAATTCTGTTAAGTGTCTTCATACGCTTCTAGGAATTTTGCTATAGAATTTTTTTGCTTTTGATGCTTATGTTTACGTCGCAATTCCTTTGGTTTGATATGGCAAAGAGGAACTGGAGTAGAGACTCAGTAACCCAATGCCCCCTCTTTTCTCAGCATCTACTTTTCACAGACTATGCATCCAAGCTGGCTGCGCTTCCTCCACTTGGGTGCTTCCTTCCAATGGACTGGCAGTGTCGGTCAAATCTTTAATGCATTGGACTTTTCTTTAGGGCATCACACTTTGTTCTGTTAGGTTGCAGGGCATCATAATTTCAACTGCTGCATTCTGCCTGGGTGATTCTGCTTCTCTTCTCTCCAGTCAATGCTTTTGGTCGTTGCTCCTCTAACTTGGATGTTGACTACTCTATGCACTTCTCCTCGCCCCTGGATCTGATAACAATTATACTAGTTTGACAAAAGTAGAGCAAAAATAGCAGAAAATAAAAATAACAGGTATAAATAAATATGCATATTGCTACGACAATCAAAAGGGCATTTTAATCTTATTATTTTTACTTGTAAAACTTGCAATTAGAAGCTACATAAATAGAATAGAATAATAAATCAAACTGAAAGATAAACTAATGCTGGACTAACCTAAGACTTAAGGATAAACAAATGTTTGATTGCAGTTATGCATGTAAGCATAGAAGAAAAAGACTACATGCATGAGGGAGGCAGAACAGTTTGCATGAGGGAGGTGGAATAAATGATGGAGAAATTATCTTCAGTTTCTAACAGTTATGTATTTTCTATTTATGGGTCGTCAAATTAATTAAGTTCTAAGAGTTCATAAGTTTAAAGGTCTTGTAGTTCACAAGTTCGAAGGTCTTGTAGTAAGTATGCTAACTAAATCAACCAAATGAAGATTCATTCAAACAATCATAGTGATGAACTTACCATGGAAGGTCACAAAGTGTAGCCGACATTATGAGTGAGAGCTACTTCGTGTTTGCATACATACATGAAGTCACAAAAAACAAAGATTGCCTCACTATCTTTGAATGCCACTGTAAAGAAAGAGGGGTGTTACAGAAGCAAACAGATATGAAAAGATAGAAAAAAGAATTCAAAAATGTAAGAGATTGTGGAGGCAAGGCAAAATGATGCTTCTGCATGTCTTGATACACCAACACTTCTCTGTGCTGCAGCACTCTAGCTTAGCAGTTCTCTACTGTAGATCTCGTGAGGTCAAGACTATTACGAACTCTCCGTTTGTTTTTGTTGGTTATATCCCTATGGTCATAGGTTCTAGGAGTTATCTTTTTCTTTTTGGTGGTTATTGTTATGTGATAGAAAATAAAAACAAATAAAAATAGAAAATAGAACACATAGATTGCTATAACAATCATGGAACAAGATTTTTATTAATCTTCTTGAATCTTGCAGATCTTCTTGATCTTGCTTATCTTGCTCAATTACAATACTGCCCCATGGGTCTATTAAATAGATTTGAAAGCAAACAATAATTAGAAAAAACAAACTCAAGACTAATTTTAGTCTTTACATGCAAACTAACTGTTTGCCTACCTAACTAAATGTTAACTACTTCTCTAATAGTTTAACTAACTGTTTGATAACTGACTAATCACTAACTGATTGTTAACTGATGCATGCATGAGGAGTGGATAAATTAACTCCAGTTTCCAACACTCCCCCTTAATTTCTAGCACAAATTATTTTAGCATTTACAATGCCTAAATTATTTACCATTCTTTCCACAACTGCTTTGCTAGTGGCTGCCATTGATGGCATACATCTCTTCACTCATTCTATCTACCAGCTTCAGCTAGGATGCTTTTCCTTTTGCAAAATACACTACCTCTCATGTGGAATACACCGCCTTGCGAAATACATCGCCTTATATATGGAATACACCACCTTGCAAAATACATCATCTTATATGTGGAATGCACCACCTTGATATAGCCTAGATTGAGGCTATGAACAAATACAATTGCTCAATGAGCGTTCACTCAGCATTTAAGACTGAGGAGTAGCCTATTGAAAGGCTATCAACGGACATGCTTATGTCCAACACTACAAGCTTCCTGCTTGCTTACCTTTCTTTCACCTGATGCATAACTGCTCAGGTTTCCTCCCAAGACTCTGCTGGGTTCTTTCCACATTGGTCTAGATTTGCCAACGATCAGCCGAATCTTCAGACACTTTGACAGCTTCACTCATTTTTCAACACACACATTTTCACAGCTTTACTCACTGTGTAACACACACACTTTCACAGCTTCACTCGCTGTGTAACACACACACTTTCATAGCTTCACTCGTTGTGTAACACAAGCTCTACGGAGCTCGTCTTTTCAAACACGGCACTGCGGCCGTCAATGCTATAATCTTCCCACACTTTGTGTCTCAATAGGCTCTTTTCTTCCTAATAGCAGCTCCCCACAAACTGCCATGCTCCTCCCACGATCTTTGGCATGCGCTCTGTCTTCATGCATCTGCTGACTGCGTGCTTCTTCTTGTCCTCCTTTCTTGCTAGTCACCTCTTTGCTGGGTCTGATAACATTTGATAGAAAATAAAAACATATAAAAATAGAAAATAGAACACACAGATGGCTACAGCAATCATGGAACAAGATTTTTATTAATCTTCTTGAATCTTGCAGATCTTCTTGATCTTGCTTATCTTGCTCAATTACAATACTGCCCCATGGGTCTATTAAATAGATTTGAAAGAGAACAATAATTAGAAAAACAAACTCAAGACTAATTTTAGTCTTTACATGCAAACTAACTGCCATGCTCCTCCCACGATCTTTGGCATGCGCTCTGTCTTCATGCATCTGCTGACTGCGTGCTTCTTCTTGTCCTCCTTTCTTGCTAGTCACCTCTTTGCTGGGTCTGATAACATTTGATAGAAAATAAAAACATATAAAAATAGAAAATAGAACACACAGATGGCTACAGCAATCATGGAACAAGATTTTTATTAATCTTCTTGAATCTTGCAGATCTTCTTGATCTTGCTTATCTTGCTTACAATACTGCCCCATGGGTCTATTAAATAGATTTGAAAGAGAACAATAATTAGAAAAACAAACTCAAGACTAATTTTAGTCTTTACATGCAAACTAACTGTTTGTCTAACTGACTAAATGTTAACTACTTCTCTAATAGTTTAACTAACTGTTTGATAACTGACTAATCACTAACTGATTGTTAACTGATGCATGCATGAGGAGTGGATAAATTAACTCCAGTTTCCAACACTCTCCCTTAATTTCTACCACAAATTATTTTAGCATTTACAATGCCTAAATTATTTACCGTTCTTTCCACAACTGCTTTGCTAGTGGCTGCCATTGATGGCATACATCTCTTCACTCATTCTATCTACCAACTTCAGCTAGGATGCTTTTCCTTTTGCAAAATACACTACCTCTCATGTGGAATACATCGCCTTATATATGGAATACACCACCTTGCAAAATACATCATCTTATATGTGGAATGCACCACCTTGATATAGCCTAGATTGAGGCTATGAACAAATACAATTGCTCAATGAGCGTTCACTCAGCATTTAAGACTGAGGAGTAGCCTATTGAAAGGCTATCAACGGACATGCTTATGTCCAACACTACAAGCTTCCTGCTTGCTTACCTTTCTTTCACCTGATGCATAACTGCTCAGGTTTCCTCCCAAGACTCTGCTGGGTTCTTTCCACGTTGGTCTAGATTTGCCAACGATCGGCCTAATCTTCAGACACTTTGACAGCTTCACTCATTGTTCAACACACACATTTTCACAGCTTCACTCACTGTGTAACACACACACTTTCACAGCTTCACTCGCTGTGTAACACACACACTTTCACAGCTTCACTCGTTGTGTAACACAAGCTCTGCGGAGCTCGTCTCTTCAAACATGGCACTGCGGCCGTCAATGCTATAATCTTCCCACACTTTGTGTCTCAATAGGCTCTTTTCTTCCTAATAGCAGCTCCCCACAAACTGCCATGCTCCTCCCACGATCTTTGGCATGCGCTCTGTCTTCATGCATCTGCTGACTGCGTGCTTCTTCTTGTCCTCCTTTCCTGCTGGTCACCTCTTTGCTGGGTCTGATAACATTTGATAGAAAATAAAAACATATAAAAATAGAAAATAGAACACACAGATGGCTACAGCAATCATGGAACAAGATTTTTATTAATCTTCTTGAATCTTGCAGATCTTCTTGATCTTGCTTATCTTGCTCAATTACAATACTGCCCCATGGGTCTATTAAATAGATTTGAAAGAGAACAATAATTAGAAAAACAAACTCAAGACTAATTTTAGTCTTTACATGCAAACTAACTGTTTGTCTAACTGACTGAATGTTAACTGCTTCTCTAATAGTTTAACTAACTATTTGATAACTGACTGATCTCTAACTAATTGTTAACTACTGCATGCATGAGGAGTGGAGAAATTAACTCCAGTCTCCAACACTATGGCCATGTCGTTTGGGAATAGGGTCTTCCACAGGAATGTGGAGAAGAGTGGTGACAAAGAGTAATGGTGGCAATTACCGACAAAAGTATAGTATAGCCAGGGCTTGTGTGTATTTTATTGTAGTTATGGAAGCTGATGTCATTGGGTATGGGTACGCCCACCATGAAATTAAAAACTTGGATTATAAACAGAATAATTAGATAAATATTTGATGATCCTGAAAACTCATAATGTAGTTATTATAATGGCTAAATTAATCATACCTGAAATCTCTGAAGAAACTAAACATCACAACCTGCAACCTGACAACCTCCAAATCAAATAAATTATAGTACCAGAAAAAAATTAAGTTTTTAAAAAATTGAAGATTTAGGTGATGTTATATGAATATAAATAATATTTGTTATTATATATGGGATTGTGGTGTTAATGAACTGGTTAGGATTTAACTTATGACCTCTCAAATATTTATAACTATTTTAGTCAAATATTGGATATAATGGGGGTCGGTGGGGGTGACGGGGGTTAAAGAATGCATATCTTTGGTTTATAAAGACTTATAGGTGTCCATCAACATGAAAAATCAATTAAAGAAAAATGTTTTTGGATAAAATTGTATGAACAAGAATATGGTTCATATGGTTCATCGATGGAACCGTGTAATCTAAATTGCCTACGTAAACAGAATTTTGTCCTTAGCTGTCAATCATTTTAGCTGTCAACAGCATTTACGTTGCACTATTTTCCTTTAATTTTTGAGATCTTGCTATGAACGACAAAGAGTTGGACGGAAGGAATATCACTGTAAACCAGGCTCAGTTTAGGAATGCTGTCAACAGCATTTACGTTTCACTATTTTCCTTTAATTTTTGAGATCTTGCTATCTACGGAGGATTTAGTTTAACAGCTGAACCTTTATTGCATTTACTCCTCTTAATAGCTCTTCTAACTTTTTCGATACCTCTAGATCCTTTTATCTGCATCCAGACTCTTCCAATGAAGGTTATAAATAGATGTAACTGATTTGTAGTCTCTATGCCTTCGAAGCATCCCAGCTGAAGCTGGTCAATATGAGAGAAGTATGACATCAATGGCAGCCAGGAGCAAGGCAACTCTGGCAGGAATGAGTGAATGAGTATGAGTATTAGGCATGGGCCTCAGAATGGTTAATGAAGTTAAGTTTTTCTGGTTGAGCATGGCAGCTCATTTATCATCTGAAATGTGTTTATTGTAGTCTGCTTAATCAATGTTAATAGAAATTGTTTATGATAATCAATGTGATTGAATCTGGGAGTGAATACTTCGGTTGTTCTTTGTGTTTAAATGGAATTATCTGTAACTGGTTTAATCAGTTCCAGCATTTACCAGTTCTATGACCTCTGTTTGAATTCTATCACTACTGTAAGTGATCTCTGTGTTTGAATCCATCTGAGTCTGGTTTGGCAATCTTGCTTTGTATATTTCAATGGCATCATAAGTGACTGGCATTTGTTCTTGACTGTTCAAGTATCTGTGTGTGGTTGCCACTCTGAGTCAAGTCTGTCAATTCCTACAAGTGGTATAACAGCCCATGGAGTCAATCTTGGGAAGTTACAGAAACAATTGCAGAGCCGAAAGTTTGTCAGTGGGTTGCACAATGGTCTATTTATGCCTGTGTTGGTATAACCTTTTGTCCAAGCGATTGTCTGTTGATGCAGTGTGTTTTTTGTTCGTAAGCCAAAAATGAAAGAGTCGTAGCTCAATGTCATTCGCAGCATCAGTCTAGTCTCTGTTTATTTATGGAGTGTGTGTGTCTGCTTTTAGGTAGCTTAAGTTTCTATCATTTTCAAATGAAACCTGTAATCATTGGATCTATATGCGTGTCTTATTAAGGCTTTCAGCCAATACGGAGGGGTCTCGGAGTCTTAAGATTGTAAGTGACCGGAAATCTGGAAGATCCCATGGATTCGGCTTCGTGACCTTCAGCGAGGACCAACCGATGATTGATGCCATTGAGGGTATGAACGACAAAGAGTTGGACGGAAGGAATATCACAGTAAACCAGGCTAAGTTTAGGAATGGCGGCGGTTCGAGCTATGAAGCAGATGGCGGCGAAGTGGAAGAAGAGCATGTAGAGCTTCGTGAGCAAGAAGGCAAAAATGCTTTTTTTTTAAAGAGCAAATATGGCGTTGTGTATATTATTTAAAGAGCCTATATTATGTGTGTAAAAATCATTGTAGCTCCGGAAATGTATATCTGTCAAGTTTTGTGTTTCCTGTAAATGTGTTTGTATTATTTGGCGAATTTGTAAATGTTTAAGCTTTTGTAGTAGCATCTTAATCCGGTCATTCAAATCCGTTTGAAGAGCACTGCCAAGAGCCGTAGCAGTTTGAAGCCTCTAGAATGGAGTAGTTTAGCTTAAGGGGGAGAATGACGGAACCGTGTAATCTAAGTTCCCTCACTTTAGCTGTCAATAGCATTTACGTTTCACTATTTTCCTTTAATTTTTTAGATCTAGCTATCTACAGAGGATTTAGTTTAAATGGCTGAACCTTTATTGCATTTACTACTCTTAATAGCTCTTCTAGCTTGTTCAATACCTCTAGATCCTTTTATCTGCATCCAGACTCTTCCAATGAATGTTATAAATAGATGTAACTGGTTTGTGTTAAAGCAGGCCCAAAAACAATTTAAAACATCATAACCGCTGTTAGAAACAGGGCAAAACAGAGCATAAACAGATATGAAAAAAAAAACAATAATATATTATTGAAACTTGCTTACAGTCATCCAATACTTCAATCCAGTCCAAAGCTTTCATATGCTTTTCTAATGCACTTGTTTGCTTGTGCCCAGCGCATATTTATCGTTGCAATACAAAATCTAGAAACTCCAAATTTCTAGAATGTTCACATCTTTGTAATGTTCTACTTTCAATCTAGATTGTTCTATGGAAGACTCTAGAAAGTCTCATCTCCTTGGCATCTTCTAGACAATTCTTAACATTCTAACATCCTCCCTTAAGATTGGCTAGAAGAATACAAAGAAAATACAAAAGAGAGGGGAACATCATATAACTATCCCCCCTTAATGTTCACCTCAATCATGCCTAGCATATCGCGTAATTTCAGAAATTTGGCCTCAAGCATACTCTTAGTAAATATATCTACTGATTGGTCTTCACTTGGACAAAATTGGAGATTAACAAAATTTTCTTGAACAAGATCCCAAATATAGTGAACATCAATCTTAATGTGCTTTGTTTTAGCATGAAAAACAGGATTGTTTGCAACTAGTATGGCACTTTGATTATCACAATACAAAGTAGTAGCTAAATCTTGTGCAAAACCAAGCTCAAAAAAAAGATTTCGAATCCAAACTGCTTCCTTTCCTACTCCTTTTGCTGCTCTATATTCTGCTTCGCAAGAAGACAATGATGTAGTTGGTTGTTTTTTGCTACTCCATGTAATAGGGCTTGATCCAAGCAGAAAAACATAGCCTTCAGTAGATTTTGGGTCATCTATATCACCACCCCAGTCTAAATCTATAAAGCCAATCAAAGAAACTGAAGACTTGTAACTATAATGTATGCCATAGTAAATGGTTCCATGAATGTATCGCAAAATCCTTTTGGCAGCCAACCAATGACTTTCTTTCGATTCCTGCATAAATCTAGATACCATAGTGACTGCAAAACAAATGTCTGGTCTGGAATGGGTTAGATAAACCAAGCTACCAACAAGCTATCTATCTAAAGTAGCATCTACTTTCTTGGAGGTACATTCTTTAGTAAGCTTAACCCCAGATTGGAAAGGAGTAGGAGTTGGCTTGCATTCAAGCATTTTAATTTTTTCTAAAAGATCCAAAGCATATTTTGTTTGAGAGATGAACAACCCATCATGCAACCTATTAATTTGCAAGCCAAGAAAATAATATAGTTCACCCAAATCACTCATATGAAATGTCCTTTTAAGATCTGATTTCAAATCATTAGTTGGCCCAATATTTGATCCAGCTATGAGTAAATCATCTACATAAACTGCAACAAGAATAATGTCATTTTGCACTCTCTTCACATAAAGATTTGGATCTGATTTACATTTCTTAAACCCATAAAGCTGAAAATACTTGTCAATCTTCTCATTCCAAGCTCTTGGTGCTTGTTTAAGTCCATAAAGTGACTTCTTTAATCTACAAACAAAGTTAGGATGTTTTTGATCTATAAAACTAGGTGGTTGATCCATGAATATTTCTTCATATAAATCTCCATTCAAAAATGCATTTTTAACATCCATTTGATGAATATGCCACCCAAAACTAGCAGCCAACGAAAAAATAATTCTAACCGTATTCATTTTAATAACAGGAGCAAATGTTTCTTCATAATCAACACCCTCTTCTTGATTGAATCCCTTAGCAACCAATCTAGCTTTAAATTTTTCTATAGCACCATCTGATTTAAAGTTTGTTTTAAAAACCCATTTGCAACCAATAACATTCTTACCTTTGGGAAATGGCACAAGTTCCCAAGTTTTATTCTTCACCAAAGCATCATATTCTTCTTTCATAGCTTGCTCCCATTCTTTCTTCCCTCTAGCTTGCTC
Source organism: Torreya grandis (assembly GCA_037957365.1). Classification (NCBI taxonomy): domain Eukaryota; kingdom Viridiplantae; phylum Streptophyta; class Pinopsida; order Cupressales; family Taxaceae; genus Torreya; species Torreya grandis. The sequence goes on from JARHVA010000516.1 coordinate 2,136,479, forward strand.
ATATGAAATTGGATCATTAATCTGTAACACTTTGGCCATAAGAGCACTACCATTCTTTTCTTGGAGTTTTGGTCCTTGCCCATATATATCTTCAATGCTCCTTATCTTTTGTCCAGCTGAAAATTCTTCTACATCATCACTACCTGTAGAGAATGGCTGGTCAAAAACATTAGTTGTTTCATTTTCAATGGTATTGCTATCATTTTTAGAAGTGCACAACTCATCTTCATCAATATTTCCTTGTAAAATATTTGAAAATTTGGAGGCATTTTTTGGATGATAAGTGGCAATAAGTTGTGATTCTTCATCAAACTTTACATCTCTACTAACAAAAATCTTCTTTGTTGCCAAATCATATAACCTATAAGCCTTTGATTCTTCACTATAACCCATAAATAAACACTTATGACTCTTTGGTTCTAACTTTTTTCTGTTTTCATCAGGAATGTGTGCCCAAGCAAGACAACCAAACACTTTAAAATACCCAACATGAGGCTTTCTTCCACTCCATGCTTCTTCAGGAGTAACATGTTTGATGGCTTTAGTAGGAATTCTATTCACAATATGTGCAGCACAAGAAACAACCAAACCCCAAAATTTATTATGTAGGCTTTTAAAATGCAACATACAACGAGCCATTTCTAGAAGAGTTCTATTCATCCGTTCAGCTACTCCATTTGGTTGAGGTGTATATGGAGTTGTTCTTTGTACTTTAATACCAAAACTTTCACAAAATGACTCAAATGCATAGTTACAATATTCACCCCCATTATCTGTCCTTAAACATTTAATTCTCTTTCCACTTTGATTTTCAACTAATGCTTTAAACTTTTGGAAAACCTCAAGTACTTCACTTTTCCTTTCAAGAAAATAGACCCATACTCTCCTACTATAATCATCAATAAAGGTGAGAAGATACCTGGCACCTGAAAGAGAAGGATAACTTGGTTCACATAAATCACTATGAATGAGTTGAAGTGGATGATTAGCTCTCCATTCTTTTCCTGAATAAAAAGGATCTCGATGGTGTTTACTTAATACACATCCTTCACATACACCTTCAGTGGCTGAAATCTTTGTTAATCCTCTAACCATATCCATTCTAACCATATATTGTAATTTTTTATAATTTATATGTCCAAGTCTTGCATGCCAAAGTTTTGATATATAATAAATTCAAGCAATCAAAGCATGAGAAAAAGTGTATTCATCATCAACAAAGCCAACAAATTTAAAGAGACTCTCCTTATGATCAACTCTACCAATAGCAATTATATTTCTTGGGTCTCCTTTATCTCTAACAATCACTTGATCAGCAGTAACAACAAACTCATAACCAACTTCAACAATTTTATATACTGAAATAAGATTTACCCCTAACCCTTTAACCAATAAAACATTTTACAAAGTCCCATTTGTCACATTAACATTTCCGGTTCCTAAAAATGGAAGCTTCATTTTATTGCCAATAGTTATTTCTTGATCTGAATTCTTTCCTTCATTAAAATCAACAAACAAAGATCTATCTCCAGTCATGTGATAAGATGCTCCTGAATCTAAAATCCATTCTTTATTAAGATCTGAAGCAAAATAACCCCCTTTAACAATGGATTTAGAAGTTACCTCCATACCTTTTCCTTGCTTTTGGAAGGTCATAGCTAGAAAGCTATTTTTATCCATCTTGCCATCCTTAAACCTTTCTTGTTTGGGCTTATATTGCTGCCTTTCATTGTCCCTTTTCTTCAAACAAAATTTCTCCATGTGGTTTTCACCTCCACAATACCTAGAAACAATGGGTTTTCTTCCTATTTGCTTTTCAACACCATCATTTCTAGATAAGTGGTTAGAACCATCATCATTTCTAAACTTATTATATCTTTTCTAATTCTTTTTTCCATCAAAATTTATAGAATACCCTTTACCCTTAGTTTCAAATGCATGATTCCTTCTAATATATCCTTCTTTAATAAGTTGAAACTCTTCATCTAAAACTGATTTACAAAATTGATCAAATGTTTGTTGGGGGTATTGGGATTTAATTGAATAACTCTTCTTCTTGATTCCTTAAATACTTTATAGGGTTGGGGAAGCTTTCTTTCAACCATAGCAATCAACTAAAAATATTTTCTTTCATATTCAGCACCTATTTTCTTCAATTGGGCATTTAAATAAGTAACCTCATTCAAATAATCCCTCATCTTTTCAAAATCACTCGGATCTAAATTCACCAATTTTTCTTCTATACTAAATATGTTTGCAATATCTACATCTTTATAATCATTGTCTAACTTTTCCATAACTCTATTGGATTATCAACATCAACAAATCTTCTATTTAGATTGGGGCTCAAAGCTTTACCAATAATACCTCTTGCTTGCTCCAATTTGCATTTCCACAACTCCTTTTCTCTATCATTTTGCTGAGGTTCCCCAATTTCTTTATTCACTATCCTCCATAAAGACTTCTCTCTTAGAGCATTCTTGACTGCAATCTTCCAATCTGCAAAACCACTTCCATCAAAGATTGGCAAGCTCTCATTTGTAGAACCCATGTTAAAAAAATCAGAGATTACTTCAAAAAATTAATTCATCAATAGCTCAGCCCTGTTAAAAGATCTCTAGCTTTTATTTAAATTGAAAAAACAATCTTCTAACAAACCTTTGCTCTGATACCATGCTAAAGCAAGCCCAAAAACAATTTAAAACATCATAATAGTTGTTAGAAACAGGGCAAAATATAGCATAAACAGATCTGAATATATATATATATATATATATATATATATATATATATATATATATATATATATATATATATATATATATATATATATTATTGAAACTTGCTTACAGTCATCCAATACTTCAATCCAGTCCAAAGCTTTCATATGCTTTTCTAATGCACTTGTTTGCTTGTGCCCAACACATATTTATAGTTGCAATACAAAATCTGGAAACTCCTAATTTATAGAATGTTCACATCTTTGGAATGTTCTACTTTCAATGTCGATTGTTCTATGGAATAATCTATAAAGTCTCATCTTCTTGGCATCTTCTAGACAATTCTTAACATTCTAACAGTTTGTAGTCTCTATGCTTTCAGAGCATCCCAGCTGAAGCTGGTCAATATGAGAGAAGTATGCCATCAACGACAGCCAGGAGCAAGGAAGCTTTGGCAGGAATGAGTGAATGAGTATGAGGATTTGGCAAGGGCCTCAGAATGGATAATGAAGTTAAGTTGTCTAGTTGAGCATGGCAGTTCATTGATCATCTGAAATGTGTTTGTTGTAAACTGCTTAATCAATGTTAATAGAATTTTTTTATGATAATCAATGTGATTGAATCTTATAGTGAATACTTATGTTGTTCTATGTGTTTAAATGGAATTATCTGTAACTGGTTTAATCAGTTCCATCATTTACTAGTTATATGATCTTTGTTTAAATTCTATCAGTGTTGCAAGTGATCTCTATGTTTGAATCCATTTGAGTCTACTTTGTCCATCCTACTTTGTATATTTCAA